>VCCN01003952.1:3117265-3129752 GCA_006491835.1 Architeuthis dux
CCAAAATGTAGTGTCTCCCAGCTCATGGGAATCTCACTGAAACGGAAAGACGAAGCAAAGGACAAAGACAAATGTGGTGTTTACTGATCGCCGTCAGCGAGAGGACTGTCTGTCCATCCACTTCGTGCGATTCTCTTTATTTTACCCCGGTTTACCCGGAGCATGACCGGGAACTCACTTCCGTCTTATGGGTTGTGGCAAGGGAGGTAACTCGAGGTATTTGCTCCCTTGCGCAGCCTGGCAGGACATCACAGCTACAACATCAACCCTCTTTGTCCAGATATGTGAAATATGTGAAAGTATCTCTGTCTCGGATAGTTCTTCGAAGTTTGCGATATGTGAAATGAGAGAAACTTTTCCAAAAATCTAAAAATAACAGAGAAAAAGTTTTGTGTCTATGCAAATCAATGGAAAATAAGTCTTCACACTGTAGTATGGCCTGATGTTAAGTCGGGATGAGCAATATGCCTATTCATCGGTAAGGGGTTGTAAGTAAGTCAATGTGTCCATGTGCCTATGGGGCGAAACGTGTGTCGCTCACTTGTACTAGTGAACTAAAGTTAACCCTTAGCATGTTACTAAAAGTGGGGACAGTAGTCAGTGAGATGAAATGGCTGGACACATGGTAAGGAAAAGAACATATACAATGTTGACCTGACAATAAAGGATTGGTGATATGGGGAAAGAAGGGAATGCTGAAATTGTCTTACGGACGAATAGATAAAAATACAACAAGCATGAATGGAAATGTGAAACGCAAAAGTGTAACATATATAATAAAGGATATTTATTATACATGAAATATACAAAAGGAAGAGATTTAAGGTTTGTAAAATTTAAGAAACTAGTTCTAAGAAGTAGAACTGAATGTTTGTATTGTGAAGAAAAGTATATGAAATGTGTACGTGTGTTTAGGTACTTGCCTCTGTGTGTTGGTGTATGTGTGTGTGAGAATCACCAAATCTCCCGACAGTGTGTCGTGGGGATTAAATGTCCTGCTGTTCTCAAGATGGTGTAAACACATTTGCTTATATCGCGAAATGCTGTTCTCTGATTGGTTAGAAAATCCTGGAGCCTAGTATTGACAGCTCGATGATTGATGTCTGATCTTATCTTGGTAGTTTTAGGTGGGAATCCTGTGGAGCTTATTTCGAGGGATATTTTCCTAAAGCAAAAAGAGTTGTCAACTGAGAGATCTATGGAAGTGTTGACAGATCTATGGAGTGTTGACAGCTCGATGATTGATGTCTGATCTTATCTTGGTAGTTTTAGGTGGGAATCCTGTGGAGCTTATTTCGAGGGATATTTTCCTAAAGTGAAAAGGGTTGTCAACTGATAGATCTATGGAAGGTCATAATATGGTGTGAATGTTTGTAGGTGAGAACCCGACAACACATTAAAATATATATTATTTCATTTTGTGCTGGCAGCAGTCACTTCATGATGAATCATTTTAAAACTGGAAAGCTATTTAATGAGACAATATTTTTCTTTGGTGCACATTGAAAAAACGTATTTTCGAATGGAAAGTCAATAACAAGGCAAAAATACCTACTTTAGAATAGATTTCTTAATATGGTTGTTGTGCAGTGCATTTCTGCAGTTGAAATTTCAATGTAGATTTCCACAAAAATACAGATTCACACATTTCACTAGAATATTGCTTCTCTCTAGTGCAGTGGTTACCAACCTTTTCAAGTCATTCCCCACTTTTGTCAATAAAATTACTAGTATTCCCCACCCTTCCATTTATTAAGTTGCAACAAAGAATAATTTCATATAATTACTTTATTTTATGTATAATTAGACAGCTTCATACTAAGAATTAGTTTAATTTTATAATTGTACAGCTGCTGCTGGGTATTTGTTAATCAAAGAAAGCAAGCGAAAATAATTAGAACACATCATTTGAATTCTGTATTTCTGAGATGAGGTGTTAGTATTACTGATACTATTGTTCGGACTGAGATCCTCATCTTGGTTGTCATTTCCACAACGTTTCGGCCGATGTACGCTCCGGCCTTCTTCAGGTGTCAAGTTTTGACACCTGAAGAAGGCCGGAGCGTACATCGGCCGAAACGTTGTGGAAATGACAACCAAGATGAGGATCTCAGTCCGAACAATAGTATCAGTAACATCATTTGAAATTTCAATTTATTACAAAAAGAATAATAATTCTGCTATCATAACTGATATATACATCAATGCGATCTCTGTTCTTGTTTTTTGCAACTAGTTCTTTTATTTGTGGGTCTATTAGTGAGAGAGCACATCTTAAATAATTCTCAACTTGGAGCATATTTCAAGCTTTTGACTTGATATATAGAAGTGAAGAAAATTCTATCTCTAGACTGGACTTTTATTTTTACCTAATAGCCTTATTCAACACTCCCCCCCCCGGTTGGGAACCACCGCTCTAGAGTGTTTGCATGTGATAGTTTTAAAATCTAAAATCTATGAAAATGATGATCCACATGTCACGAGAATCTGCTTTCTTTAGCAGTTTGTGTTTGCATGTATATTTTACAATGCAAAATCTTTGAAAAGGCCGATGTTGTGAATTGTATCTCAAGTTCCAGTCATAAGATACCTCCCACAACAGGGAGTTTGTGATGACTTGGTCAAACAATATATATAAAAGACAACCTACCTTTTTTCTATGTAGAAACACAAGGTGATCAATCCTGTTGTCCAGAGGTCATGACAGAGTCAAAATTGAGAACACTGAATGAAATGAAAATGCTGATCCACACGTCACGAGAATCTGCTTTCTTTACCAGTTTGTGTTTGCATGTATATTTTACAATGTAAAATCTTTGAAAAGGCTGGTGTTGTGAATTGTATCTCAAGTTCCGATCATGAGTTACCTCCCCCAACAGAGAGTCAAAATTGAGCACACTCTTTAAATGCAGGTGTATTGCCACATCATTGAGTAGGGAACTTGGAGGTTCACACTTGGACCACAGACTTTATATTTCATTCCAAAATCTATGTATAATTTGATTGAATAATAGCAATATTACATTTTATTAATAACAGTTGATTTATTACAGCTGACCCACAGTCAGCTATGATAAGTTTCCTCTCCTGTGTCTGTCTGCATGTGTTTTTTAACAGATGATATCAGTGAAAATCTATACCCATCACAAAAATATGGTTCTCAGCAGTGTATATTTGCATGATTACTCTTAATTTAGAACTATGTGAAAATGCTGATCCACATACTATACAAAAATATGGTTTTTCTCCAGTGTGTTCGCATGTGTTTTTAAAGTTGAACATTCTGAAAATACCAATTGACATACTATGCCCAAATAAGCTTTCTAGAAGTTGGGTTCAAATGCACACTTTTAATTCATAACTTTGGGCAACCGGGCAAATATAGGCTCTCAACTAATAAATGTCATTATAATTATCATTTATAACTGCTGATCCACATAATTTGCATAAATATAGTTTGTCTCCTATGCATATTTCCAGATGTGCTTTTAAATTTGCACACTGTGAAAATGCTGATCCACAAACTATACACAACTCCAATGTTTGGTCACATCTGATTTCTTAAATCAGAACTCTTTGAAAATGCTGGACTGCACACTTATCTTGCGGGAGTGTTTCCAGGTGCAATTTTAATACATAATTCTGTGTAAATACAAACTCACACACAGTTCACAAGAATATGGTTTCTCCCCAGTGTGTGTTCACATGTGATTTTTTTAAGATGAACTTTCGGGAAATGCTAAACCGCAAACTTCACAAGAATATGGTTTCTCTACCGGGTGTGTTTGCATGGGTCTTTTCATCTTCATCTTAACTTTTAGTTGTTTGTTTTTTAAATGACAATTCAATTTGGTTTTTAGTAAAAAATATATTTTATTATTTATTTAGTGTAAACCATTTTATACTCCTGGCCTTAATTTCTAGTTGTTTTTTTTAAAACCACAATTTAACTAAGATGAGGGTAAATAGTAGTCAAAATTAATAAAAATGATTCACAATACTTTGTCTAAATAAAAATAAATAATAAAATAATCGTTTTGAAACCAAAACAGACACTGCCTTACTGAATGACCTTAGTTAAATTGTGAGTAAAAAAACTAAAAATTAGGATGAATGTAAATAGTAGTCAAAAATTAATAAAAATGGTTTACAATACCTCATTTAATAAAAAATAAAATAAAGTAATTGTTTTTTTTTACTAAAACTCAAACAGACAGTGCCGTGCCAGCCTTAATACTCAAATAAATACTGTAAGTACGAAAGTAAAAAATGTTAGCTTCCTTAGCAGTGATTGGTCAAATCGGTCCTTATGATGCAATCCATTTCTGACGGTTAAGTTGTTAAACTTTGCTGAATTTTTATATGCAATGTCACATATTCAATGAAGTTTGCAAGTCAGATGAAATGAGGTCGCAGGTCGTAGTTTGCCAACCCCTGCACTAACAAATGGTCTGAGAGACAAGCTTGCTAATTGGGTGCTAGCAAGCTTGTCTAACCGCTCAGTTTATAAGTCTAGTGACTTTGATTCTCACAGGTGCCCCACTAGTATACCCTTGTGTCAGACTAAACCAAGCTAAGTAAATATTTCAGGGTACCTTGTCAAAAGCATGTAAGATTTTTTTAAAAGTAACTTGACCGCCGGTCGAGTTAGAGGGAAAGTTTACTCGTCCAAAAATAATTTATCTTGACCGAAATATTTTATGCAAAGAAGATTGACTCATGTCTAAAAGAAAAGAATCGTATAAATGAACTATGATCTCATTGTTTTACCTTTCCTGTTCCTAAGTGAACAGACATTGCAAAAGAAAAAGGTTACATAGAGGGATAGTTATTAAAAAATATTTTGTTGCATATGGATCTATGAAGTTTGGAAGATGAAAAATGTTTTGTTGCATGAGGATCTATGGGATTTGGAATATTAAAATTGTTTTGTTGCAAAAGAATCCTATAAAGTGTAATGAACTATGATGACTTTGATCTCATTGTTTTACCTTTCCTGATCCTAGGTGAACAAACTTTGCAAAGAAAAAAAGGTTATGTAGGGAGGGGGATACATTAACATTGTTATCTTTGAAATTCTTACAATAAGAAATCTATTTGAATATTTATTTCCCCTCAGTCCGTCCTTGATAATGGTTCAGTTGAATATTTAAAATTTAAAAAAAAAAGGTTTTGTGCTTGTTCAAATACTTATGAGCAATACTTTTTTATATATAAATTATCATTGATAAAAACGTATTGCTATTTGAACAAGCACAACATCTGTTTTCATTTCCTAAGATTGCAGGGGCCATTATGGATTGAGTAGGGAGTGGGGTCAAAATTAACTTACTAGTTCCATATAGCAATGGGAGTTAACTTTTTCAATTTCCTTGATCAATTCTGAACAAGATTTTAGAGGGATAGAAACAAAAAACTTGCTTATTTTTATTTAACAATTTAATTCTATTAAAAATACATTTTCAAGAAATTTATCATTTAGAAGCAGAAAACATGACTAAATGCATGCCTTGTTATGTTGATTGCAAAAAATTTAACTCTCAAACCCAAGCGTTTAGAGGCAAAATGTCTGTGTTCAAATACTTATGACAGGTACTGTATATGGAATGCTAGGAGGAATCTATAAATCATGTTCTCAAAACCACCTATGATTTTTATTATAAGGCAAAATGTATTTCATTTAGATGAAACAGTTTATGAATATTTAGATATACAACAGAGTGTGGCGTAACTTATATGATAATTTATGATAATTACCGGACAAAAATCTCCCCAGATAAAAGAAATTCATTTTCCAGATGTTGCAGTGAAGTATATCTTTTACAAATATCATTATTATAATATTATGCTGCCTTATTAGTAACTGTTAACTGAAACTGTCACCAAAACTGTGAACATAGGTTTCTTCAGTTTTTAAGTTGGTCCGGCTGGCTGGCTGGCTGGCTTTGTATGTATGTATGTATCAAGTATACAGGCCACACCAATGGAGCTACAGGGCTGAAAATTTCAACATTTACTCCTTATTATGTATAGAAAAATTTTGTTTTTGTTTTTTGAATATTCTCCCCTCCCCAAATAGGTTTTCAGTGAGGGTTTCAACTTGCAGTGTAAGTTTATGCTAAATTGATCCCTTAGCTTGTGTTTAGCCGTATTGATGTTTGTTTTTTGAAAATTCAGAGTTTTTTAGTGATCACTGACCAACACAAGGCGAGAGATGTAACTTATTCATTGATCACCCCCTTTTCCAATTTTTGCCAAAAGACGTTGGTCACTTGATGGTTTCTATTGAGTGCATAACCAGACCTGTTTGTTTATTTGGTCATTTCCAAATCCACCCTGCCATTATACATCCAACAAATTTTAAACTTGCTCAGCATATGTGTTTTTACCTTGAGGGGTACAGGGCATGGGCGTCTGCATGGAGGTGGGTCAAATGAGCATTACTTTCCATGCAAGTAACGTTAGAAAATTTCCAAACTTGCAACATTATGATGATGAGACAGTGGTTGGAATATGGAAAACAGGTTTTATCATTCAAATGGTTCTTCGGATGATTGACCTCCTTCTTGTTATTTGTGTTATAAACATGACGTTTCGGCTGATCCATTCTTTGGCCTTCTTCAGGTGTAAAATCCGTGTGTGATGGGTTAAACAGGATTTATGTTTAAAGGGGATAACATTTATAGCACAGGGCCCGGGTGTTTCTGTGTCTTTGTATTGTCGGGTTTAGGTTTGTTGAGAAGTGGAAGCCACATTGGGTTGAAATCCACACTTGTTTGAAGTCGTGTTTACAAAACAAACAACAAAAAGGAGTTCAATCGTCCGAAAAACCATTTGAATATTAATGACCCTTCTCAAAACTATAGAAAAGAACCATTTGAATATTAATGACCCTTTTCAAAACTATAGAAAATATGTTTGATCATATTTGATATTTTAGGCCAAGTTAACCAACAATCTTTTTAAACCTCCGCCAATGAAGTTGGAAGAGGTATATGTATTCACTCTTTTCCGTCTGTCCGTCTGTCATTCTGTCTGTCCGCAATATCTCCAAACGTTCTCAATGAATTTTTCTCAGCAGGTGGGCCATGGGCTATTAGATTTTGTGGCGGATCCAGGAATTTGTTTTTCATTATCCTGCAGAAAGAGGTAAAAAACCGAACTGATAATAAAAATGCTAGCATTATATTTTAAGGGAGGTAACTCAATACGTGTACATTTAATGTTTTCTCCTTTGTGATTTGCATTCAGTTTTTATTGACAATGGTGTTGGCAGAGGTATGTGCTCTCTGAGTGCTTTCTTGTTGTTTGATAAAGTTGATTTCATTACTTATGCTTTAATCTATTTTGTATGTGTGTGTGTGTGTATGTTTGTGCATGTGTGCTTGTTTGTATGTGTCCCAATATTACATTTACTGATGTTGCCTTGGCAACAATGAATCCTTATAATGGTTTCCTCTTTATTTTACCTTTTAAGAAAAATGAACCATTGGTGAGCCAATCAGAAATCAGTACAGTAAAACATTATTTTTCTACCAATACATATTCACTGAACTGAACTGGCCCTTGGTTCCTATCAACAATATCAAAGTAACTTAATTGATAGAGTGGGCTCCTAGAAAGGGCTCAATCCTGTGCAAATGACTTTGGGGTCCTTTCATCTAAATAATATGCAAGATTTGTCCTAAATTCCCCTGTCCTGACCTACTGGTGAACTCTCTTATGAACTCTCTCAAGAACTAAGATTTGATAAGCCAACTTGCACATACTAGTTGAATGATTGTCATAGCAACATAGCCAGAGGCAGACTGTTACCAGTATTTATAACATCTATTTTATAATGATCCGATTTCTGTATGCTGGTTTGTATGCTTTATGTTTGTTACTGTAACACAGCAAAAACTGTCCATCATATCAAGATTTTTGTTAGTGCAATACCGTTGAAATGTTTTAACTTATAGAATAAAGCAATTCCCAGTCCAATGTACAACTTAATAATAAGAGTGTTAGGTCTCCATTTGTGCTAATCTGTATCATAATAATCGAGTTTATCAAGGGAGATAACACCAGCTATATTAAATGCTAAATATAGAGTTGTCGCCCTTATTTATTTATTTGCAAATAATCTTATCATATAAAAGTCAAATATGTAATTTAGTATGTTTATTTGGTTGTCTGTCTGGTCAAAGTCCTGTTATAACCTAAAAGTTATAATGGATTGGTCCATGTGAAATACATTAACATTTTGTCTTATGACTTTATATCCAATCACTCTTTAAAACATCTTGAATTGAGTTGAGACTTTAAAAAAACATAAAATTAAAATTAGGATACTTGAATTATTAAAAATAAATTACCTAATAAAATAGCTTTAGGCTCCTGAGTGCCGATTCATACATAAATAATCCTGTCATTCTTTACGGGTATCCCTGCTAGTTATAAGATAAGTTCTGTAAATAAGAAGTGATTTTACATTGAACTTATTGGCCACCAAAGGCATCCTTCAAACCAGTACTTATAAATAGCAACAATAAATCAATTAGAAACCATCAACCAAATCTGTCACCAAAACTGTCAACATAGGTTTCTTCAGTTTTTAAGCTGGTCTGGCTGGCTATATATGTATAGCACATACAGGCCACATCAATGGAGTAGAGAGCTGAAAATCTAAACATTTACTCCTTATTATGTCTAGAAAAAACATTTTTTTTGTTTATTTATAAATTCCCTCCTAATGGGGGTTCAATTTTCAATGTAAGTTTATTCTAAATTGGTCCCTTAGTTTGTGTCAGGCAGCATTCACGCTTCTCTCCTTGAAATTCTTGTAAGTTATATTATGTAATGGATACATATGTATTTTTGCACTCACACACTCCGTTCATCAAGTGAAAGCACTTGACACACACATATTTCTTAAGAACACCCAAGTTTCAATATTCTGAGAACCAAAGTTATCTGTCCACCAGTGCTTTTAAATAACCAAATTCAGAACATGGAAATATGGCACTTGACTCGAAACATGATACCCATTGTAGACACAAAGTCAAGGAAAAACCTTTGTATCTTATCATCTTACCTTGGAACTTTGACAAAATCCATTCCAACAGACAACATTTCGACCAGCCACTCACCTCTTCCTATAAGAAGACAGACTATTCTTCATTCTTTGTTCAGTCTGGATTTGTCACTTGACAAATCTATGTTGGTTTCACATTTTACTGCGCCTTCCTCTTCATACATACACATACATACACACATCTTCAGCAAACTAAGGATACTTACTAAGTAGTAAACCAAACTCTTTAAATGCATTCTTTCTTCTTTTTCTCAAAAGCTGAGAACTACGTTATTGTTATGCCTTCTGTAATAAATATACTTCTTATTAGTACAAAATATTTGCAGTTATTATTTGCATGTATCATTACCATGTGCATCTTGCATTTCATTCCTTTTACTACTGCAGGAACAGGTTGAGAAAGAAAGATCTCCATTACTCTAACATTACATTTCTTCCTCTCTAGTATCATCAGCACTCTAGCTTACATACAGCAATCTGACCCTTAAGGCTTTTAGCACTATAGATACTACTGCTACACCTAGCTTACTTCTACGATCCTTGTTATTGTTTATACCATTAACCATTTCCATTTCACATGGAGTCAGATATATTGAATAATAGTCCTAATTACATCAATATTATCTCCATTTACATATTATAAACCAAACATCTGCAAGTAAATAGTTTTTAAAATTATTTTTTAATTTAATTTATCATATTTGTATTGTACAGTTTATCTGTTTGTAACCTCCAAGAAGCCAAAACTGTATTGAATTAACGTTCCACCCCCTGAAATGCGCTAACTTAAAGAATGTAAAAAAAAATCCAGGTGATTTGCAACTTAATAATAATAGTGTGGAGTCTGCATTTGCACTTACCCTTATCTATAGCATAATGACTGATTTGTCAAGGGAGATAACTATTAAATGCTAATTTCAAATAAGTTGCCCTCATTTATTTATTTTTTGCAAATGTGTAAACAATCTGAATTCATTCTTGAACGTAGAATTGTGCAGAGATTTGATTGAAACTTTAAAAATATTAAATGATTATAACAATTATGGTAAAAACGTTTTTAACCTCTCTAATAGAACAAATAATCTAATTGTATGCCCCAATAAATCTATGAATTTCTTTAGCTAGAGTGTTGTGGACTATTGGAATAAATTGCCTGAATACGTGAAGTTGTATTAATGTTATGATATGGTCAGTGGTATCTGTAATTAGTTCTAATTAAAGCCTGCAGTTTTAATTTAATTAAGTTAACACCAGAAAACTAAAATCTTGTCACGGTCAGAAGAAGGACATATTCAAAGGTCATCGATTGACGTCAGTAATTTTGAATAAGAATTTTAAGACAGTGGCTCCATGCCGCATGGAAACCATTACTGAAATTGGTGGCAAAAAATGTCCGATGAAAAATGATTAAGAATCAGCTGATGCTGCGTGATAGATAAGTCAGAAATGATGATGGCTGGGAAAAGCCAATTTAGTAGTGTGACGGATGAGTTATCAGCTTCTCAGCATAGAGATAAAGATAAGTGAATTAGCTTAAAATAATTGCAGGTGGAGTAGGAATGAGACTTCGATCAAAAACAGATGTATGGGGGCGGAGAACATAGAGTGGGTGTGCTATAAATGAAGGTGTCAAAAGGGGTGGGACCATAGTCAAAGCACAAGCTTAAAATAAGGGACCAATTTGATTGTCAGTCAGAGAGAGAGAAAAGGGTAGACGGTCAGTAGATGCACGTGGCCTCAATGCGTATGAAGTTAAGTACACAAATATTTCCAAGTAAATTTCTCATTTAAAGAAATATAAATTAACTAGCATAGTACCTGTCCAAAATGACAGGATATTTTATATTATCTCTGGATAGATCAATATTTTAGAATATTTCTATTTTTAAACATCGTTTTCAGTCACATAAGTCTTACTCACTCCCTCTCTTTAATCGGCTTTATGTTTTCCTGCGAAACGTACACACAGACAGGATGCTGTGTTTGTGTGTCAGCTACAGCAGTCAGTCACACTTTAGCTGCTGGCCACATTCAGTTACATAAGTCTTCCTCTCTCCTTCTCTCTAATCAGCTTTAAAGAGAGGAAGAGAGTAAAACTTATGTCTTCACCGTGACGTGAACAGACAAAAAAAAAACTTGGTGACTATGGTCTTTATATGTATAGATAGATCCGTCTTTTCTTCTCCATAGACCTGATTTTATGCTGAAAGGATGCAAAAAAACAAATGAAAATTTACTTCTTTTATCCCCTCTGTGTAGTACAGGGTGATTACAAAAGATATCCGCAGTTTCAAAAATGTATTTAATAAAAACTATAGATATTGACACTCATCATACACTGTTTTGTAGAGAAACACTTAAAGTTTATTACAGCAAGGGTCTACACTAAAAAGTGTGTCCGGTAGCACTGACACAAGATTAAAAGAGTTGAAAAAACCCCCCAAAATTCCATTACAAAAAAATTGTTAAAAATTTAAAAAAATAAAAACAACATAGTTTTTAGCTGTCTAGTGGAATATTCATGCAAATCTTGAAGGTTCTAGGGCAAATGTTGTGTCTGGTAGTGCTGACACAAGATTTTAGAAAGTAGAAAAAACAAAGATTTTTTTTTAATTTGCTAAAATAAAAATAAAAAGTTTTTAGAAGATGTCTAGTGGAGTACTCATGCGAATATTTTGGTGTGTCCAGTAGCTCTGACACAAGATTTCGAAAAAAAAAAAAAAAAGAAAAAATTTCCATTATGCAAATAGAAAATGCACACATGGAGCAACTATAAGTTGCAGTAATAAACTTCAAGTGTTTCTCTTCAAAACTGTGCATCGTGAGTATCAATATCTTAAATAGATTTGCTTTAATACATTTTTGAAACTGTCCATTTCTTTTGTAATCACCCTGTATTTCTCTCAAAAAGCATAAATCTATTGTGTAACCCAGTTATATATATTGATTTTCTTGATATATCTTATACTTTTATTGTATGAGAAAATTTCATCAGTGATTATCATAATTATTATTTACCTTTTCACCTCTCTTCAATATTGTAGAATTATGAGCTTGCAAAATGGAAACCAAATATTAAAAATGAAAACTGATAAAAATAAAAAAAAACAATGAAAGTGAGATATGTTGGATAAATTCTCACTGAATTGTTGAAAGAGACATTGGATTGCAAATTAAAAACAAAGCAAACATTTCTGTTAACATGGATCCAGGCCACACCAATGGAGCTAGAGGGCTGAAAATTTCAACATTTACTCCTTATTATGTCTAGAAAAAAGTGTGTAGGGGGGTTCAATTTACAATGTAAGTGTATTCTAAATTGATCCGTCAGTTTGTGCCATGCTTGTTTTTTTGAAAATTCAAACTTATTGATCACTGCCCAACAAGAGACAAGAGAAGTAACTTATTCAT
>VCCN01003952.1:3134908-3152310 GCA_006491835.1 Architeuthis dux
TATTCAACTCCTGAGCTGAGTCCGCACCTAAAAGGTTTTGTGTGTTCGGTCCGCTGGAAACGGAGGCAGGAAATTAGCCATCTTGAGTTGAGGTGGTTATTCCTTTGTGTTTTCGTTTAGAGACGGATCCTCGTTGCCAAAAACGTAGTGTATCCCAGTGTCTCCCAGCTCATGGGAGTCTCACTGAAAGGGAAAGATGAAGCAAAGGAACAAAGGACAAAGACAAATGTGATGCTTACTGATCGCCATCAGCGAGAGAACTGTTGTATTCTCGCTTCCGAGCGGTCTTCTTTATTTTTCCCGGTCTGCCTGGCGCATGACTGGGGACTCACTTCCGTTTTATGGGTTTGTGGCAAGGGAGGTAATTCGTGGTATTTGCTCCCTTGCTCAGCCTGGCAGGACATCACATGTGTGTATAAAAATATAAACTGAGTTTTAACAAAAAAAAAGGAAACACAATCCGCAGATGGTCATAAATACTCCATTTTACCGGAGTACCTACTTGGCCAAGATTGTGGTACATAAAGATAGATAAATACTCATGCACACACACACACATTTCTTGGCACAACTATCAGTTTCTAAAATATATACATATTTGTGTCTGCGTGAAAGTATGTATAGCAATGCCTCCAACAAAGCCATCATCAGATAATTATCCTGACGTCAGGTATGGGTTCAGGGCTGAAACATCATTACCACTAACACCCAGGGTAGGGTACAGGGTTAGTACTCATATATAGGTTTTTACCTTTCTGAGTCACACTCTTGGTAGTCTCATATCAATTAGACATTAGTTTCCCAGCTTAAAAATTCTATTCAAGAGTCTAGTGAAACCCGTCTTTGATTTTTTTTCTCCTTTGGCTTGTTCAGGTGATATATTGCCAAAGGCCTGTGATATCCTTATCCATGGATCTCTGTAAGATTTTCGGACAGGAATAAAGAAAAGACTCAACTTAGTAAGATTGGTTATTGGTCCACGGCACATGGATATCATCAAACTTCGTTAGTTCTCTGGTTCTCTGTCACAATATGAGATTTCAATATCCATAGAAATGTAGCCATGGGTGTTCGCTTGGATCAGGCCTTCTCACCTAGGATGTGGGGGGTTTGAAAGTTGAAACCTCATAGTCAATAAAGGATAATGGTGCTGTACAATTGTTTTACGTAATCCCAACTTAATGATCCATCTAAAAAGATGATATTATTCTTTGCTGGTAACAGGGTTGCCGCTAAGATATTTTTCAAATATATCCTTTTATTCCCCCCAGGAAAAGTAGCAGCAGATGCAGCCTTTTCCTGATCTTGGTGCCTCTTCATATATTTCCTCTTTTCCAATGTAGTCAAACCAAATTTAGTGAACACAACCGAAGATGACTCATTGATGAATTGCCCTCTTCAATAGGAAATATATTTGTTTGCCAGCCATGTCTTTAGCTCCAGGTCCGGGCAGAGCTCAAAACTGTAGGCCCAGGCCAAATAGCCCCACTGAACTCATGACCAAGTGATCGGTAACCGACTGTCTTACTGACTGAGTTAAATTGACAAGTCTTAGATATTAATGAAAATGTATCATACAGATATGCACAGGCTTATTTCATTCTAATAAATAAATACATTTATACTAAAAAAATGTATATATTTATAATCTTTCATTTATTATATACACAATAGAAAAGTTGCAGTAATCATCTTCAGTTGGAATAGAAGTAGGAGTGGAATTTTACCCTGCAGCAGCCAGGCTTGTTTAATTACTTCTTAGTAATGATTATGTTTTCTGATCTGCATTGCAATAAAAAAAAAGATATTTTTTTTCTGTATTGTGTTCAAATGTGGTTTCTTCTCTTTATTCCTTTTTTATTAGATCTCTATTGGTTGGTTTGTCAGTCGGTTCCGTTTATGTAAACAACAGAAAGAGAAAGGAGGGGGTATTTACCAGTTGCTAACTATAATGTCAAGAAGAGAATGTGAAACATCTAGTCTGATCAATAGATGACGTATCAAGTGTTTGTTTTTTTACAGTGTTGTGAAGTATTCTTTATTATTAATAGCTAAAACAGCCTTCAGAATTGGCTAAACATTTCAATTTTCAGCTAACTTTATAGCTAAAAATGTTAAGATCCAGAACAAATTATTGATAAAAATTGTACACTTACTTTTATTTAAACTTAATAATTGTTTTTTTTTAAATAGCCATTTTTTCAGCTATTTTGGGAAAAAATCAGCCGGATCTAGCCAAAGAATGGCTAATTTGGCAACCCTTTGGCAAGAAGATTTTTTTAGATGCCACTTCTATAAGACACTTTTTGGTTGGTCGGTCCTGATTATGTTAAATATCAATTTTCTCTGCCGTATCATGTTGGATTGATATGAAAATTCACTACACAATAGTAATGGTCTGCTAGACTTGCTAACCTTTGTTCCACCACAAACCAGCAAAATGATATGTACTAAGCTATTTACAATGCCATGAATGTGAGACACCCTGTGACGATCCAACTCATTACAGTAGTCATGGTTTGCTTTGTAGAATAATGCTGGTTGCACATGTTCTGCCGATATGAGAGAGAGAAGTCTCTTCGTTGGGTTGTACATTTACGAGAGCAAAAGTTCTGCGGAGGGAAATATAACATGTTGTCCATATCGGAGAAAGGGCTCTTCCACGTGGTTGGATGGAAAGATAACAATATTCAATATTTTCAATTGAATATATGGGTTTGTTTTATTCCCGTTGATAGTTTTGATTCCGGACTGGTTCGCAGATCACTTTGAGGCATTGAATTCTGCTTCAGTTAAAATTCTAAATGAGTGGTCACTTTACTGAATGACTAACAGTGATGGTAGTAGTTCAAATCAGATTTCTTCCTTCTCTCTCCTCCCTTACCCTGACGGGTGGAGGAGCCAAGCCCTCAAGCTGGTTCAACCCGTCACTGCTGGGTGTCGGACCCTAACTGACCGGCCAATTTGAAATCGACATCCTAAAAACAACCCGCTGAAGCTGATTGGTTTCACTTGGTGGGCCATTTGACCTATTTTCTAGCCCTGGGAACATGATATGGCGTTTTGGTCACATACTAATCTTATCTCCCAAAATGTGCGAACACACGAACACACACAACCAGAGTGTATTTCATTACAGCTTGACTTGCTTGCTATCCACTTCCCATTAGCGAAACTAGGGCAGTGCCTGTTCCCAAGGTGCAAGTTTGGAAAACTACGGCTTCAAAGTATTTTGGTTACTTCTTTTCAGTATTGCTAATTCAGATAATTTGCATCTAAATTTAGATAATTCAAAAGAGCGGAAATCGAGGGAGATAATTCATCAAAACTATGAAGAAAGTTCTGTAATCTTTAACTTTTATTTATTTTTATTAGCTTTCTTGAAAGCTGCCGATTCAAAAAACTTCAAACTCAACACTGCTCTGCCTTGTGTGCTGACTAACATGTCTAGCAAATGTCAACTTTGTACAATAGCCAATTGTTGAGTAATTGTGGTACACACACACACACAGGGGGATTTCTTCAATTGTAGTTAGATGTCCCAATTATTCCTTAAACTTAGTCTGGCACAAGACCAAATAGTTGGGAAAATAATAGGAAGATTGTGTTGTGCCATATTTCCAACTAGGGAAGGCCTACCAGCTTTTAAAATAAGTATTTGAAATCCTGGCTTTTTACTGATGTCAGTGGTAAATACACAACTACCTCAGCCACTTGGCAGACCTTATAAAACCTGACAATTGAATAAAATCAAGCACACAAACAGATATTTTCATTCAATTAAAATTCTTCATTTTTACAGAACAAGTGGGTTAATGGCGATCTTTTTTGTGCTTATGGTGTGCCTGACCATAACAGGTAAGCAAGCAATTTTTATACAAAAGTTACATACTTTGACATCATTGTTGATAAATTAAGAAAATTAAGAAACATTAGAAACCATTAACCGAAACTGTCAACATAAGTTTCTTCAGTTTTTAAGCTGGTCTGGCTGGCTATGTATGTATCACGCCTACAGGTCGTACCAATGGATCTATAGAGGGCTGACACTTTAAAGATTTACTCCCTATTATGTCTATGTCTTCGGATGCTTCCAACGTCATCAGCGAATCTCAAGTGGTTTAAGTATTCTCCAAAGGTTTAAAGATGAACAGAACAAAGACAAAGGTAATGTTCAATGATAAAGTCCCCAAAAAGGTAATAAAGATAGAGGGAGAGGCACTAGAAGAGGTTGATGAATACATCTACCTAGGACAGGTAATAAAGTTAGAGAAAGACCATGACAGCAAAATAAAATGATGCATAACGTTAGGTTGGAGAGCATTCAGTATGAATAGAGACATTTTGAAGAGCACCTTGCCAATGTGCTTAAAACGTAAAGTATACAATGGTTGCATAATACCAGCCATGATTTATAGATGCAAAACTTGGAAATTAACAAAACGAGCTGAAAACCAACTTAGAATAGTGCAGAGAGCCATGGAAAGAGCAATGCTAGGAATAACTCTAAGAGATAGAAACAAAACTGGTGCCCATGGGACAGTAAACGCAGTAGCAAAAGACCAGATACAAGATGGAGAGATGAGATAGAAAAATTTGCCGGTAATATGTGGACCTATAATGGCTGATGATGATTCTATGTAAATACAATCTTCAGTCTGAATAGAAGTAAGAGTGGAGTTTGACCCTATGACAACTATCTTTGTTTTGTTATATATTTGCCTTCTGGGATTTTTTAATATAAGTATATAAAGTTTATGAAAAACATTTTACAAAAGGCAAGCTAAGATTATCCATATCTTTTCAAGGAAACTGACTTCTATTTTATATTTTTTTTATTAAATGTCCTTTGGGTGAGAGGGGACTGAAAAAATAGAGTATCTTAGAATGTTCACCAAAACGAAAAAAATATGTAGCAAACTATCTTCCTGTAGACTGTAGAATACTGATAAATACATGTAGATAATAATACAAATAATAATACATGCTGTACATATAATATTTTTATGCAGGGGTTCCTTGAGATATGAAAGTTATTTCAAGGGTTCATGAAGGCTAAAAATGTTGAGAAAGGCTGTCCTAGAAACTAATGGTCAGTGTGTCTGAAGTACTGAGTGCTAACTTAAATATTTACCATTAAATTACACTTTATATGTATATGTATATACAGTACCTGTCATAAGTATTTGAACAGACAACCATTTTGCTTCTAATTGCCTGGTTTTGAGAGTTAAGAACAGGAACATTACGCAAAGAACCAAAAGGCATGTATTTAGTCATATTTTCTTGGTCCGGATACTATATTTCTGGAAAATCTTTTCTTAATAGAAATAAATTGTTAAATGAAAAAAAAAAAAATTTTGTTTCTATCCTTCTAAAATCTTGTCCAGGAGATTAAAAAAGAGAACTCACATTGCTTTATGGAAGAGTTGCCAAACTAGAAAGTCAATGTCAGTGAATTTGGATAATATAGTAGGTTACCTCTTTATATATGTATCTATGTTTGTATTATATTGTGCATATTTCTGTGTAAATGTATATTAGTATGTAAATGTGTGACATTGTGTGTGTATATTAGTACATGTCTGTATGTTTATCTAAATTCAAGTGTACATATTAAGTATCTATCTATATCATTTTGTTAATATTTAAATGATTATTTATATCAGGCTCAGGAAAATATAAATGATTCTATTTGATACTATATGTTTATGTACTTTCTGATATTTACATGCTTATACACATATAAACATGAAAAGTTATTTCAGGGAATGCTGTTCTGGGGATGATTTAAGTAATCACTGACATATTTTTAAAAATCACCCATACGTTTTTATTGTTAATCAAATATTGATTAGTTAGAAGGATGTTTTTCAGAGTTGCTTTCATCCTTTCTAGATGTAGATAATGTTGTGAGGATGATGGCAATAAACATGAAAATATTAACAAAATCAAGGAGACTTGATTGTTTGTTAATCAAGTATTGATTAGCTATAAGGATATTTCTTTTTATATGTAGATAATGCTGTGAGGATGAAGAAAATAAACACTGTAATATTAACAAAATCAGGTTAATCAAATATTGATTGGCCACAAGCAATTTTTCTTAGGGTTACTTTATCAGCAAATCTCAAATAAACGTTTAAATTTATTTTTCAAGGACAAATACATGCTCAAGAAAATGCAGGGATTGGTCTACAATCGGCTTTGGCAGAAGTTGCAGATGGAGACCATGATGAAAAGATTGATTTTGAGAAAAGTGTAAATCACCAGATGAAGTTTGAAGGAGGTGAAGACAGAACCCCTAAAACAGGTGAAAGTCTGAAAGGAGAAAAACAAGCAGGAGATTTAAAAGCAAAAGCTAAAGAAACAACAAAAGCTGTCCGAGAAATAAAGCTAGATGAGAAAGCCAATGTGGCTGAACAATCCAAAATGCAGATTGCACAACCAAAAAGGAAGTTAGAAACAACAAAAACAAAAGGGAAAGATATTTCAGCTAAAGAAAATGTAGGTTCAAAAATGGATGATGCAGGAAAGAAAGATAATAAGAAACAAAACAAAATGCAACCTGATGAATTCAAGCAGCTTTCATTTCATAAACAAGTTGCACCTCAAGTGTTAAACCAAATTCCAAGATTTCGTGCTGCCAAGCTGCATGAAAATCCCAAAGCAAATAAATTTGTACCACCCAACAAATACCATATGGCCATGGCTCCAGGGAAAAAAGCAAATATGCATTCTCCTATGATGAAAGACAAGCCCCAAGCCGCCTCTGCAAAAAGAAATAAGATTAAAAAATACAGAAATCTGCCTAAGGATGGTAAAGTGGTTATGGCTAAACTACCAGAGAGTCTTCTGTTGAAACGAGTTCCTAAATTTTCTTCCGCAAAAGGCCGCCCTAAAACAGCAGGAAAACAACAGAAAGGAAAAGGGAGAAACCAAAACCATAAAAAGCCTGTGAAGAATAATCATAATAACTAAATGAAAAGTAATAAAGCATGGAAAGAAGTGAAAGGATAACCTTAATGATTATCATAATGGTTAATACTCATAATAATAATTATCCAGAAAATCCTATATGCAATAATGATAATTCCTCATCTCAGAAACTGTGAACAATGATAATAATGATAATAATAATACTGGTAATGATAATGATAATACTTTTAAAGATAATAGAATGATATAATATTGATAATATTGTTATTGGATGTCTTCCAGAAGATCTCCCTTCTATGATGGAGGCTCCCTGTATGTCAGGTGCATCTGAGAAGACTTCTTGACCTGATGATGGTGATGATGATGGTAACTGATAATAATAACTATTATCATTATAATCAAATAAAGAAAATGACAATATAAGTAATAAACAGTAAAAGTTATAAAAAGAACCTTTTTGTGGGCTTAAGGAGAAAACATTTCAGTTTTTATTATTTGGTCTTCTGATAAACAAGAATATATTTCCACTGTAAAAAAAAGGCATGAAAAATAAAAGGAGAAATTAAACCAATCAATTGTTGTTAATTTTTATTTTTCTTATTTTGAATTGCCCTGTCGACTGGGGCCTAGAATACGCCGACTGCATACCCTGCAGAGGGGTAAGACCCCACCCAAACAGGGGCCACCTGTTTTTTCACCAAAGTCACAAAACTCTATTTAAAAAAAAAACCTTTCACCAAAGCTGCAAGACTCTATTAAAAAAAAAACCTCTGACTTTCAGAAATTTAAACTGATTTTGGCATTAAATGACCCATCAAAAGTTGATATGCTGCTAAACAAATCAATCAATCAATCATGGTAATAAACTTCATTTCTTCAAGCACTTACAAGCATGGACGTCCTCTGCCACTTGGGGGGGGGGGTCATTTACCCATGCTTACAGGTATTGCTCAGGGTTAAAAGGATTGAAGTTTTGTTCAAGATATTGAGTTTGGAATTATTTAACTTGATATCATCTCAATTTAATAAACAGCAAATATTGCAGATCTTCCAAGTCTCATGCATTCTGGGTTTTTTTATGTTACGTTATGGGGTTTGATGATACCCCATATATGCAAACGACTTGTGTGTTGTACTGGTGTGTATAGTTGGAACTGGTCGGATATCATTTGATGTTCATTCTTCATTCGTGTGCCGTGGCTTTTGCTGAAAGTAACTGATATGAAAGGCAACTGGTTCATTGAGAAAAATGAAGTCTGATTTAAAATATTATGTTCATTTTATTTGACTTTACTCGTAGCGACGCTCCAGGAATCTTCACTAAGAAATGTGATACTACAAAATCTACTCTTTGTAGGTTAAAGTTCTCATTCAGAATATTGTTGAATTTTAAGTTGTCAAACAATGTCAAACAAATAGACAAAGTATAGCGGCTACTGTGTTTCTCTTTTAAACTTTGTAAGTTGCATGTATCTAATATTTTTACACTTCATGTCAAAAAGCTGTGCAGCTCTAGAAACACTGAGCTTGACTGACTGTGCCCCCTGAGGAGGGATGAAGTCCTAGCCTTGGACAGCTAGTCTTGGTCTCTCTCCCTCCTCCTTCTGGGTTTTCACCTCTATTTATCCGTATGCCCATTTTTAACATGTGATCGTTTCGTGACGTTAAAACATTACATTATTTTTTTGTTTGCGTCAGTAAATTCTTTAGTCAAATCAGCTGACATTTTATTGTTATTCTAAATTCTTGTACAATCAATCCAAATCAGGATTGAGTCTGTAATTTTTTGTCATTTTAACAAAACAAAACCTTCATTTTAATAACATTCCTTACTTTCCAATTTCAACTAAATAAAACAATTCCTATTGTTTATTTGTCAATATAGCCCTCATCCTAATTCCTGGCCTAACAAATACATTTTATATACACTGCATGATTTTGAATATATGCATTTAAACTTATTCTATCTATCTATATATCTATCTATCTATCTATCATTGCTACATTTACAGTGTTGCCAAGTATCGCTTGTTATTAATACTTAAAACTGTCTTTCAATTTCTAGCTAACTTTATAGCTAAAAATGTTATATATACTCATTTAAAGCCCACTTATCAAATAAAATAACCATACACTAAGACTCCAGAACAAATTATTGATAAAAATTGTACACTTATTTTAAACTTAGTAATTGATTTTTTTGATAGCCAGATTTTAGGCTGAAGCATCCTCACCTTTATCTTCCTCCTGCTACTACTACCACAACTAGTAATGCTACTACTACTTTGTTAAATCAGAAATCACAGATATGGATGTTAGGATGGTGGATGTAGCCATTTTCCTCCCTAGAGACTGAATTAACAAATCCTCTTTTGCCACTTTATTAACTAATGGTCCCCTCAGAGGTGTAGCTAGTGTGCTGAAAATGTATACATTTACTCCTTATTATGTCTACAAAAATGTTTTATTTTGTAATTCCCCCCAAAATAGATTTTTAGTGGAGGGATCAATTTACAATGTAAGTTTATGCTAAATTGGTCCCTAGTTTGTGTCTGGCATTTATGCATTCAGTTTTTTGAAAAATCATTGCAGATTGCAAGTATTAGAAACCATCAACCAAAACTGTCACCAAAGGTTTCTTCAGTTTTCAAGTTTGGCTGGCTGGTTATATATGTATGTATCATGTGTACAGGCCACACCAATGCAGTTAGAGGGCTGAAAATCTATACATTTACTCCTTATTAGGTCAAGAAAAAAAATGTTGTTTTTTTGGGGGGGGGGGATTTCCCCCCTAAAAAGTTTTTAGTGAGTGGTTCAATTTGCAATGTAACTTTATGCTAAATTGATCATTAGTTTGCATCCAGCAGCATTCATGCTTGTCTTTTGAAAATTTTTAGTGATCACTGCCCAACAAAATGCAAGAGAAGTAACTTATTCATTCTTCACCAATTTGTTAATTGATCACCCCCAACACAGCATGCTGCCAAAAGACGGTGGTCATGTGATGGTTTCTATTGAGTGACTAACCAGACCTGTGACAGCTGTTCCTGCTGAAAATTGCTAAGTAGGGAAAGATATACGACTGCGAAAATGAAGAAAGGCAAATTCAGACAAATACTGGTAACATCTGTTAGATGCAGAAGAAGCATAAAGAAAATCAAACAGGTCTGGGTAGACACTCTATAGAAACCGTCACATGACCAACATCTTTTGGCAGCATGCTGTGTTGGGGGTAATCAATTACAAAATTGCAAAAAGAGGTGATAAATGAATAAGTTACTTATTTCACCTTTTGTTGTGAAAGTGTGAATTTTCAAAAAACAATTATGAATGATTCCCGGACACAAACTAAGGGACCAATTTAGCATACACTTACATTACAAAATAACCAGAGAGCCATGGAAAGAGCAATGCTAGGGATAACTCTAAGAGGTAGAAAAAGATCAACATGAATCAGAGAGAGGACTAGAGTGAAGGATATTATACAAACAATTAAGCAGCAAAAATGGAGATGAGTTGGTCACCTAACAAGAAGAGATGGCAATAGATGGTGCCCATGGGACAGTAAATGAAGTAGGAAAAGACCAGACACAAGATGGAGGGACGAGATAGAAAGGTTTGCTGGTAAGACGTGGCAGAGGTTAGCACAAAATAGGTTGTCATGGAAGGAGATGGGAAAGGCCTTTGTCCAGCAGTGGACTTATAATGGCTGATGATGATGATGATGATGAAATGTTTAGATTTTCAGCCCTCTAGCTCCATTGGTGCAGCCTGTACATGTGATACATCCAGCCAGCCAGACCAACTTGAAAACTGAAGAAACCTATGGTGACAGTTTTGGTTGAAGGTTTCTAATATATAAGTAAAAAAATTGATATTTACTTTGAAATACTTGTTATGGTCATGGAAAGCAGCTGGAAACTTTTATGTTGATTTTGCACAAATTGCTTTGGAAATGTGAGATGTTAAAGTTTGTTAATGAAACGTTCAGAGCAACAAAAAAAAAATATACTTAATTTTCAAAGCATTCCCCGGGCCCAAACGTTTAAATTGGTATCTACTGACATTTACAAAAATTTAAATGAGTTGATCAATTTTCTTTTCACCAACAAATGGTACTTTTATCAGAAGTACCTGCTGTGATACAGTGGTTAATATGCTAGTTCCACAAACCATTGACAGTGACTTCATTTCTCAGCAGCGGCACCAAGAATGTAGCCTTAAGGCGAAGGTGGCAAAGTCTCACAAACAATGCATATGAAGATTATTTCTAACAGGGTGCACCATGAATGTGGTCTTGTGCCAATGTTATCAATGTCTAACAAACATCATGAGCTTACCTCATAGAAACAATCTTCTTATCCACTGTTTGTCTTAGGCCACATGTTTGGAGCACACAGTCTTAGGCCACATGTATGGAGCACACAGAAACAATCCTCATATATATTGTTTGCAGGACTAGTGATAATAATGATGCAAGGTCATCATGTTTATTGAGCATTGCCAAACCTTCTCCTTTACCTGGACTTGGGACCAATTATGGTGACTGCCAAGCTGTAGGATTTTTCTGTCAGAGTAACCTTCTCTTAGATAGACTGCCTTACAGGGCTAAAGGGCTCCAACAGACCTACTATTCACCCATACCCAGGGGAAGAAGTGGATTCACGCCTTTCCCAAGGGCATTAGTGCAAAGTGAACATAAACAGCCACGATCAAAACTCCAACCTATTCTGCCGATCTCATTTTCTACCAGTAACTCTTGCACCACACCACACCTTCAAAGCCGGATGTACACCTCCACATTTGTAGATGTGCTGACGTCATATGTCAAGTCTTCCTTACGGAAAATAAACAACGAATATTGCAAAATAATGAGAAATTTAGTCAGATCTCTATGAATTTCAATGAAATTTCCTGTAGACTACAGTTTCAGTAGTAAGTAGGTTTATATAGGGTGGTGTTGCTAGCCTCAAACCCAAGCTGTACAATATTTTTTTCTGTCAGTGTAATCTTCTCTTAGATGGACTGCCTTACATGGCTAAAGGCCTCCAACTACCCTGCAAAGGCAGTCCATCTAAGAGGAGGTTACTCTGACAGAAAAACAACCTACAGCTTGGCAGTTGCCACAGCTGGTCCCAAGCCTGGGTAAAGGAGGAAGGTTGGGAGTTGGGCTGGCAACACCACCCCGTAAAAACTACTTGCTACTGAAACTACAGCAGAGTTGTTGTGACCACATGCTCCACAAGGAGTCTACAGGATTAAAAACAAACAGCAGGGAAGATGAAGCAACATTCTAAATCTACTGTGACTTCCAAATTGTTATGACCATCATGCAACATTTCCTTCCTACATGAAATTTACTAGCTGAAAATCTGCCCTAGTTCCTGCAGAAGGACTAAACGAATAAAAGATCAAAACTGTTTTTTAGGGGTGCCTTAATTCAATACTGCTGGCTACAATGCTCTGGTTCGGTTACTTAGAGTTCACATATAGATAAACAGAATCAGACTTTTAGTATTAGCTAGATAGACAGACAGGTCTGGTTAGACACTCAATAGAAACCGTCACAAGACCAACGTCTTTTGGCCGCATGCCTAGTTGGGGATTATCAATTAAAAATTGGAAAAAGGGGGATCATTGAATAAGTTACTTTTCCTGCCTTTTGTTGGGCAGTGATCACTAAAAGAAAGTCTGAACTTTCAAAAAACAATCATGAATGCTGTCGGACACAAACTAAGGGATTGATTTAGCATAAACTTATATTGCAAATTGAACCGCCCCAAAAAAACTTTTTTTCCTAGACATAATAAGGAGTAAATGTTTAAATTTTCAGCCTCTTAGCACCATTGGTGCAGCCTGTACGCATGACAGATACATAGTCAGCCAGCCAGACCAACTTAAAAACTGAATAAACCTATGTTGACAGTTTTGGTGAGAGTTTTAGCTGACGGTTTCTAATAGATAGGTGGAAATCAGATCATTATTATCAGTGTGAACACCAACGCAGACCCCACACTATTATTATTCAGTTGCATTTTTTGCATTCTTTAAGTTAGTGCATTTTAAGGGTACCTTAATTCAATACATTGGTTCGGCTACTTAGAGCCTATATTTAGATAAACAGAATCTGACTTTTAATTTCAGATGGAAATCAGATCATTATTATTGGGGTAAATGAGAACTCAGACTCCACACTATAATTTTCAAAAACTAACTTGCTAAAAACTTACACGGATGTCCCATTAGTATACACAAAAAATGTCAAGAGGATATGTAGTATTATGCTGTCAGATACAGACGGACATTTGATGAATTATAATAGGATTCATACTAGTGTGCTGATCAACATTTTATTGGTTGTTTTGCAACCTCTTTTGATAGTTTTTGCAAGGCCCTCTCCTCTTGGTTGCACCCTATGTGGAGCATGTTGTGTTCTTGTTGTTCTTCTTGTGGTAGCTGTGTGAAATTAGAATGCGTTTTGATTCGTAATCTGTTTAAGTGTGTTAAGAAAAGAGGACAGAACAAGATAACACGTGTGATAGGGTTGATTAGCCTGGTAAGAAGTGAGCCTTCCCCGTTCCCACTTCCGGCTCCCGCTTTTTGGGACCGGAAACGGAATGGTGATTGCTGGGAGCTTTCATCTGCATGTTTATTGATACAGATATATTTATATAAACATTATAGAGCATATACCCATAAAAAATGAGGATTATTTATGTATGGATTGGCAATAAAATGCCAAAAGCGATTATATTAAGTAATTTTTTTTATTAATTCAAGTATCCTAATTTTAAGTTTTTGGAAAGTCTATACTCAACTCAATCTGTTTTAAAGTGTGATTGGACATAAGACAAAACATCATGTAAGAAAAGTCACCAATGATATTGCATTTAGCCATTTTTGCGAGCTTTTGGCCAGAAAAATCTCCAAGTATCTAGCAACTGCTTCCCCTTCCTAGCTGTAGGCTACATCTAAAGAAGACAAAAAAAGGCAAAAGAGAACGAGAGACAGTCTCTCTGCAGCATTCAGCGTTCCTTTAGCACAGTTTTTCTATAAAACCTTGATTCTTCATTGCTATGGAAACAGCATATCTCACTTTTTATTATCCACCCTTTTATTCTTTTATTAGCTCTATTAATGTATTTCATGTGAACCAATCCATTATGAATTTTAGGATATGTCAGGACTTGGGCATGACAGACAACCAAAGAAGCATACTAATTTACATATTTAGCTTTTATATGATAAGATTAGTGCTTGAGGGTGGCAGTATTGTAGCACCCATGTTTACACCAAAATGAACAGAAGTCAAATGACAAAATTAGATTTGTTTCCCAGAAGGGATCAAAACAGTCTCTTTCGGCAGCAGCTGAAATTCTGCACCAAAATACAATTTGTAATGGATACATATCACATATGTATTTTGAACTCATACAAACACTTCGGTCATTGAGTGAAATCATTGACACACATATTTTACATGGTTTCAGATATTCCTAAACCTATTTATCTGCTTAAAAGTACATTGCAGATAACCAACTCACATGGCACAAAAATATCCACTTGAATTGTAATTCGATATGCATTGCAGACTAAATGTCTAGGAAGAGACTTGTATCTTGTCTATCCCTTTTAACTTAACATTAAATTAAACAACCTTGAACAGTACAGAGAATTTGGGAATGAATTAACAGCACTAATCAAGGTATACCTGTATACTGTTATTATTTTATCTTTAATCAGGCATAGTTCTCCTGTGCCTTTTAACACCAGTATATTTAATGCAAACAACTACATGAAAGACACATGCCATGATAGCTAGTCTTTGATACACTTGAAAGCATAGGATAAAAGGCAAGCAAAAATCTGCCTATGCTCGAAAGCAAGCCATCTCTCATATCGTAGCTTACGGAAGTAAAGGTCGTTGAAAGAGACATCCCTTCCCCAAACGGGAGAGGGAGGTCTGTTTTGACATCTGCTTCTGTAAGCTACTTGCTAATCCATTTCAAAATTTAAAACTGAAATAAAAACTTCTATTTCAAATTACGTACATATGCATTTATACATATACACTTTCTTTCTTACACACACGCTAACATCTTTAACAAATGAAAGACCTTTTTATTCTATTAAGAAAGTAGTAAACCAAACTTTTAAAAGCACAAACTAACTTTATTGATAACATGCTTTCTGTAAATAAGTACATTTCCTATTATATTAAATCCATGTTAGGCAACTTTATTCCATTGCAATGTTAAATGTGTATCCCTGCATCGCATGCATTAGTTCTTAATATTATTGCTACTACTACTACTACTGCATCAGCTTACTGCTACGATCATTTGTTTATACTGTAAACTTTGTGTTCCAAACTAAGTCAGATATTTACCAATTTTAAATGTTGTTTGGGTGGTTTAATTTGCAGTTTAGTCCTTTTGGTGCTAGGGGCTGTAAGTGCGATATCCATCTATCATCATGTGTTTCTAAAATTGAGGTGTTTTTGTTGGGTATGTATTTTTCCATTTTTTCAATGATGAATTTAGTGTCCTTATTAAAGTCGTGGCTTGCTAATCTGAGGTGTTGCTCTACAGTAGTCGATTGTGGTTTAATGTTTTTATTCTGTGTCTGTAATTGTTAAGTGTAATGTTGAATTGTGATTCGGCCTTACCTTTATTAAGAGATTTATCTTTTTTTGAGCCATCTGTTTGATGTCATACCATATCAGTGTCTTTCCTTGATGTTTTCCAATGTGGTCTATGCTCATGGGTGTCTGCTGTGTGTGTGGATTCATCCTTCTTACTGAGGGCGAGGGGTTTTAAAGTTGGAACCTATAGACAATAAACGATAATGGTGCAGTACAATTGTTCCCATATGAAAAAACTGCATTATTTGGCTCACTCCATTGTGTCACTCCAGGGTCAGGTCATGTGTCTCTGTCAAAGGTCAAGTGCACCATCTGACATCTAGATAAAACAGTGGGTTGTGGTGGACAGGGATTTAACCAATGATATGCATGAAGTATACAGTAAGTAAAAAACAAAATTTTCAAATTGGCAATCTTTGAATAGACGCATTTTCTTGGATTTCTTGAATTGGTTATTTTAAATGGCTAAAAGTGGCTTTAAGAAAAACTTATGGAAAAATTTTTTATGTGCAACAATACATTTTATCAAGTATGGTTGTGCGTAATTCAGAAATTTGAATTAAAGGCAAAATGTTGTTAATTTTTTCTTATATAAAAAGTACTGTTCATGTTAAAGAAATAAAATAAAGACATGTAAAAGCTGTGAAGGAATAGTTTATGTAATGAAGAATTATTAAGTATATTGCGACAATGTCAGTTTGTTTCGTGGAACCCATAGAAAGATTTTGCGGAACACAGTTTGAATACCACTGGGTTAGAGGGCTGAAAATTTAAACTTTTACTCCTTATTATGTCTAGAAAAAACAGTTCTTTTGAAAATTTTCCCCTAAAAAATGTATTTAATGAGGGGTTCAATTTGCAATGTAAGTTTATGCTAAAATGGTCCATTTGTGCTTGTTTTTTTTAAATTGAGTTTTTTTAGTGATCACTGCACAACAAAAGGTGAGAGAAGTAATTTATTCATTGATCCCCCGCTTTTCAATTTTTAGTCACATGATGGTTTCTATTGAGTGACTAACCAGACCTTTAATTAAATAAAGTAAATTGATTTTTCTCATAAACCATCACCTGACATTGTGTAACCAACAAATTATGTTGTATAGCTATCTTGGTCCGTGGGAGGAAAATCATGAACTTGGAGAAAAAGGAAGACTTGAAACTTGGTTTATATAAATATATTTTTATTTGCATCAAATACATTGTGCCGTGGCAGAGAATAAAGAGTGGGAGAGAGATGATGTGAGCCGACAGACTGTTCCCAACAGGGGAACTGGCCCCATGCCCCCAAGCCAAGCTGCTCTCTGCCTCTCTGCTTTTCCGAGGTCCTCTGTGTCGCTTTTATCGGGTTTGAATGCCCACATTGATTTTCCAGCCCGCCATCTACAGCCAGGTTCAATTGTTATGATTTGCGTGTCCAGCCACCTGTGGCGGAAATGTAAGTGACCTCGATCACCTTGGGAGATGGGTGTATTGCATCATTGTTGTAAACAGGAAATGGTGATTGGTCATTGACATCGTGAGACAACATGTATGCATTGGGGAGATCTATAAAGCAGACCCAGAAGAAATCATCCCGGCCTGGGAAGCGGACAGAAATCTCGACACTCAAAGAAGACAGACATCAGCAGCGCCGAAAGGCACGAAACCGCTGTCCCTGCTGGGGGACAGCCTGGCGGTTCACCTTGTCTTATCTCTTCCACTCTTCAATATCCGGCCGACAAAGATGTATGTTATGTAATAAAAATATGTCCAGATATTTTCACAAGCAAGTATTCGGGTTTCCTTCCTTTTATGATGAAGTCCAGGACATTCAACGAGT
>VCCN01003952.1:3154955-3184350 GCA_006491835.1 Architeuthis dux
GCTTATGACTTGAAGTCATGCGCCGACACAAAGTTCGAGAGAACCCAAAGAAATGTGAGGAGCGATTAGCTTGTAGATTCTAGTAGATCTACCCTCTGGGAACTTAAGATGTTATTTGGTGTTGAGGCCAGCAGAGCCTAAAAGGAATAACATGGGATTTTAGGGCAAGAGGATAGCCCTGTGAGGATATGGATCATGGAAGAAAATTTAGGACAGAAAGGGGTCTTGCGCCTTGTAGTAGCAAAATTACACATATATATAAGTTGTGGAAGAAAGAATGGTTGAGGAATAAGTTTAGGATGTAAGAAAGTGATAAAAGAAAAAACAAGAAAAAGGATAAATCTGTTGAATAAAAAAAAAAGAACTAATGTACCTATTTTTGTTTAACCAATTTTTTCCCTAACCCGATTTTATTTTTGTGTCAAATTGATCATGGGTGAGGACTGTTGTTTTTTTGTGTTTTTGTTTTTTTTTCTTGCGGAGAGTCAAGGAGAGAGAGAGAGAGAGGAAATGGTGATTGGCCATTGACATCGTGAGACACCACGTATGCATTGGGGAGATCTATGAAGCAGACCCAGAAGAAATCATCCTGGCCTGGGAAGTGGACAGAAATCTCGACACTCAAAGAAGACAGACATCAGCGGTGCCGAAAGGCACAAAACCGCTGTCCCTGCTGGGGGACAGCCTGGCGGTTTTCCTTGTCTTCTCTCTTCCACTCTTCACTATCCGGCCGACAAAGATGTATGTTATGTAATAAAAATATGTCCAGATATTTTTACAAGCAAGTCCTCGGGTTTCCTTTCTATCCAAGCCCAGGACTTATGTATAGTGGGGTACTATACAACACAATATCCTGTTCATGACTTTTCAACACCTGGTCTGTCTTCCGGTCCATGACACCTAGCAGTTTGTGGGTTTTTGTCGATATCCTGTTTATAACTTTCAACATATGTGGTGGTCAAATCTGTGAGCTCTGCCCACAGCTGCCTAAATATCCAAAGATTAGTCAGCTATGTTGGCTTTATTTATTAAAGGTTTGCAAATATCATTTTAACATAAAAGAATTGAAATAGTTGAATTTTTACACATAAAAACGATAATGCAAATAACTGCAGCATTTTCAATTATTGTGTAGCTACTTTTATTTTGGTACTTACAGGGGCGGATGTAATGATTTTTACAGGGGGGTGGTGACCTCTAACTTGTCGACAAAATGGGTGTGCAGGTTGAATAAGGGAAGAAATCTTTATATAGGTAGGACATTAGAGATGCATTTAGTCATTTGGAGTCTGAAAGAACTTTGAGTTGATCACCATCATCTACATATAAAGTATCTACATATAAACGTGACAATATTATTTTTAATAACATCGAACTATGTAAGAAATTAGGACTAAAAGTAGATAATATAAGTAAATTACCAAGTATGTACTGGATACCAAAAATGCATAAAATAACAACCAGAACTCATTTTATTGTAGCATCCAGAGTTTGTAGTACTAAACATCTTAGCAAAGCTGTATCTAAAGTTTTCAAATTAATATACAATCAAATATATAAATTCCATTAGGCAGGGGGCCACAGGGCCTACCGTGCCCCCCCCCCATGATCCTACATTTAGGGTACCAATATGTTCCTTAAGATGTTCTCTTTCAGAAAAAAGATGTTCCCAAGAAACAAGTTGGGATGAACTACCCCATTTGCATAAAACAAAATTTTAGATATAGGTGATTGTTAGCCATCTTATAAGTGAAAGTTACTTCCAAATAGAAAATAAGTTACTAATTCAAACTATAGGGATCCCTATGGGATTAGATCCTGCACATTTTTGGGCAAATTTGTATCTACATAGATACGCATATATATTTATGTTGTCATTAATTAGAAATAATATAATGAAGGCACGGATGTACACATTTTATTAATGACATGTGTTGCCTGAATGACGGAGGAGAATTCGGTAGTTCTATCTACCCCCAAAGACCTTGAGTTGAAGTGTGAACATAATGGAATGCATGCTACATTCCTTGATTTCGATATTGAAATTGAAGATGGTGTATTTGTCTCTAAGTTATTTGACAAACGTGATGCGTTCCCATTTCATATTGTTAGCATGCCTCATAGAAAAAGTGGTATTACACCGTATATATTTTATGGGACAATACTATCAGAGTATCTAAGAATATTGCGAACAACTCACAGATTAAACAATTTCTTGCTTCATTAGTGATAAGAATTGTTAACCAAGGTGAACATCATAAAATATTTAGACAGTTTAATAAGGCATTGACCAGGCATCCTGAGCCTTTTAAACTTTATCAAGTGAACCCTAATGAAATAATGAAGAAAATTCAAGATTATCTTAATGAGAGTGTAGTAAAATAGAACTATTAAATTAAAATATCAAAGCAAATATGTGATAATTTAAATTTAGACGTCACCTACTGGTATTGTTATATGGTTAGGACATTAGAGATGGATTTGGTGTGTGAAAGAACACTAAAATGGCTAAAACCAGGTATGGGGGAACACAAATGGCTCAGTTCCATTTGTTTGACTGTTAGCTTGGGTTTGATGAGAGATTGAACACAGAATGCAAAGGTAACAAATGTTTGGAGAATATTGATGGTAGAGTCCATTATATAGTAATAGCATTTGGTTTCATAAATAAGAGCTGATTCTGTTGAGGGCTCGCATTTGCAATCAGATAAAAGACTTGGAGGATACATAAGGTTAGTAAAAATCTTTTTGGGAAATGCATTTTGTATCAAATTCTTTTGTTGAATATATCGTTTAACTATTAACTAGAAGATAGATTTGGTACTGGTATTCTGACCGATGACATCAGTATAGGTTTACAATGGTCACACTTATAAACACTCCACGTGGGGGGGGGGGTACATGAATGCACAGATACAATCCGTTGTACTGTCAACTGATACCCCATCGGCCGTTTACTAGCTAGGTCATTCTGATATGTTTTGCATCCATAAAAAATACACTATGATACAGTCCTAAACAAAATAACAAACTAAATATAAGAAGTATAGCTTGATCAGCACTGCTGGGGAGCCGTGGTGGAAAGACCTTGTTTTTAAATCCCTGAAACAGTTCCATGGCAAATAACTGATGATCCCTACAAGAAAATATTTTACTTGCAGTAATATAAGATCTAATTCTGTGTATAACAAAACCCTCTGAACATCTCTCATTAACTTACATAACAAATAAACAGAACATAAAAACATTCTGTAGGTAAAAAAATTATTTTAAAAATTTCTTTCCATAGTAACATCTTAAATGTTTTAAGACTGTAAGACTTATATAAATATGAAACTTCTATATTAACCCATAAGAACCCAGACCCATTTTTACTTGAAGGAACATTATGTGGGATTCTGGATAGGCAAATTGACACACAGTCATGTGACTGCACCAGGATATTCATTAGATGTCACTTAGTACACTTCATGAGTTAAAATCAAGGATAAACTATAATATTATATAAGGGAGTGTGCAGATCAATTAAAGTCTATTTATCAAATAAAATAACCATATATTAAGACACCAGAACAAATAACTGATGAAAATGGAAAAAAGCTATTGTTCCCCACTCGACCGTCTCAGATTTCGCTCTTTTGAAATGAAGTCCTGCAAAATTTTAGCTCAATATCTTTACTCATTCAGTCACTATGGATCCAAGAACAAGGACTACTTTGGTCTAAGCGACGACGACCAAATCTTTTTTTCCATTTTCAACCAGAAACCATTCCACAACAGGAACTTCTACAGCACTGAAAATTTGTTTTCAGGGTCATCTTTATATGTAGATTTTGAAAATGTTATCAGCCTAGCTCTAGAAAAAGATGTCAAAGTGGGCTCCAAATTTCATTGCTATTTCTGAGAAGCCATTTTTAAGTAATCATTAGAACCTAGCCAACTTTGTGTGTCTGGCAAGGAATGCCAATGCACTACAATGCACTTGACACGGAATGACCCTATTGTATGTTTTTATCAGCTATACTAGAAAGAAAAATCAGCCAAAAAATGGCTAATTTGGCAACCCTGAAATAGCATTGGTATGGGTATTTACTCCTACTAAGTAGGGATTGAAAACACACTTTATATAATATGAGCAAAATTGTTAGAAAATTTCAAAGGGAAATTTGTGATGAGAAATCATCATTATCATATACTGATTTCATGTGGAAGACTAGTCAATACCTAATAATACCTACAACAATTTAACATGTAATTTACAACAAGTTAACTTTTAACGAACACTTATGGCTTCTAAGTTCAAAAATTTGTTGTAAATTCTGGTTATATACAAACCTTTTTTTTTAATAATAGAATTTCTATTGTCTCTATACTTTTTCATGATCTTCATTTTCAGATTATATTCTCAACATATGAATAACATTCTTCAGCAATCCAGAAATCTATTAGTATCGCCTTAAACCCTCAAAGACATGCAAGCTTGAAAATATTACCATTTATGAGTTTTATCGAGCATATCTCTTCACCATTCAAACAGAATAAGTCTGTCAACCAGTGATGTCAATGGAGAAACTCAATGTCTGTAAGTTCGAAAAAGGAAAATAAATTCATATCTTCATTTATTTTTATTAAATATTTATTCTGTGAAAACAAAAACATGCTGAATAAAAATTGGAAGTGCTAGGTTACAAAAGTGTTTATATTTGAAAAATATCAATGGAGAAGAAACAATAAAAGATGCTGAAATATATAATGTAAAATATTTACATTTTGCAGTCAATTTATGGACAATAAGCAGTTATTATTTCAAAAGTTTACTATCAGTGTTTAAATTGTTTTAAAAGAAAATTCATGTATTGAAAACACATGCAGAGAATAAGGAGTATCTACAACTTGAACATGTTTTTAATTCTTTTCATTTTTCATTTTATTTTTTTACAGGACTAACTTTTTCCATTACTACTGATGGTTAAGATTTGGATGAGCGGAAAATGGCAAAAACACTTTTCCAAATGTAACAAAGATATATTCAAATCTTGGAAATATTTGAATAGATGTTATAAACCACCCTGATTGAACAAGTGAATGAAAAGAAACAAGTGCAAACAACAAAGATTTTCCAATATCCAAGCTTTATTATCAGTGTGAATCAAATGGAGAATAGTAGCAAAAGAAAGTTGATTGCAAAGAAATGCACCTCGCAGGAACTTACTGTTAGAAGAAGTCCTATTAACAAAATGTTAATGTGTTTCTTGAATTTTGTAGTTCGAGTTGATAATGTTCAAGTGTTTGTTGTAGTTTGAAGCAAGATTTGAGGGTCCTCTAAAAAGGGAGTATCCTGAAGTGTTGATTTTTTAATTCTTAACTTGAGTTTTGTTGATGTCACCAGGTGGTGAGAAAAAGCAGTGAAGAAGTTCTTGTAGATGAAAACTTGATGTGTTTTGAGATTTTGGGCTTATTTTCCTAACACAGTAACATGGGTTTGGTGATTTTGGCCAAACCGGTATGAATATGGTGCTAACAGTTTACCAAGTGGTAATAAAAAAAAGGAGTGAGAGTGTTTTTTGAAAATGCCAGCATTTTGCCGACACTGGTCACAACAGGGGCTGGGGGGAAAGGCCCAGCTGATCTGTTAGTGTCCTGGTGAGGATGAAGGAAGTTTGAAAGACATTTACCTCCCGATCCTGTTTAGCGCTCTGGTCACATGACCGTTTTTTAGAGGCTCCCATTGGATGATCTTAGTGACTTTTGACCAATGACAAAGAGCTTGTCCGTGAGCCTGGAATTTTTTTTCATGGTTTGGTAAATGAAAAATATACATGAAGATACAATAAATTCTAATAATATATTCAACTGAAAGCACACAGATTTCTCTGGAAAAATGTTTTAATATGTTTTCCGATCATCTGAATCTTAACCCTACTGATATTTTAACTCTGTTTCATGATACTCTGAATGTGTTGTTAGCTAAAATAAAACAATGAACCAAGAACATTGAATAACTTTGTAAGCATGACTAACACAGCTTCAATTTGCAATGTCATTGAATCTAGAAAGATAGACTGAACATCTTCATGAATCAGTTGCTATACTGTGGCTGGCTTGTGCATTTTCTTTTAGTGTCTAATTTTGAATTCAATCACCGGCAATGATGTATCCTGTTTAAAAGTACAGTAGGGAGAGCATCAGTCACTGTTTACAAGAACCAGTTGCTACTACTGCTGTCCCTGCTGGTTTCCTATGTGTAATTGTTGTTACTCTGCTTTGTCTTATGCATGCTTTTTTGACTGTTCAACTTTTAGAATTGAAGTAATTTATGTAACTTCTCAAGAATGGATGTGCATGTAGAAGAATATTACAATTATTTCCACCCACAATTATGGTCCTACTTTCTTAATTAAAAAACATGAAAACTTTCAGAAAGAAAAAGGTAAAGATATTTCTTTTTTTTCTATTCAGGAATCTTATTTCATGATACTGAGTTCCATAGCAGCAGCAACTTAAAAATGGATATCTAAGTTATATATGTCCAATTCCATAGCGGAGGTGAAGCTATACCGTTTTAAACTCATTTTATAATGAAACATTCTAAAACCCAAAACCCATTTGATGCACATGAAAAAGCGTATTTTCGAATGGAAAGTCAGTAACAAGGCAAAAATTCCTACATCTATTTTTCTGTCAATTTGCATGAAAATAAAAAAGATATTCCAAATAAATATGGTTGTTGTGCAGTGCGTATTTCAATGTAGATTTCCACAAAAATCCAGATTCACACATTTCACAAGAATATTGCTTCTCTCTAGTGTGTTTGCATAATCTAAAGTCTCTACACATCATGAGAATCTGCTTTCTTTACCAGTTTGTCTTTGCATGTATATTTTACAATACAAAGAAAGAAAAAAGGTAGGAACTTTGAAGCTCACACTTGGACCACAGACTGAACCTTTATATTTCATTCCAACATCTATGTATGATTTGGTTGAATAATAGTAATATTAAAACTAGTTGATTTATTACAGTGCAACCGATGTGCCAAACTGACATTTTAACAAAGAACAAAAGACAGGCTTTTAATTTCATTATTGCATTGATTTCTGGTGAATATGTTGTTTAATTATATTTTTTGTGATCCTCTGTATGACCTTTTAAACACTGCCATAGGTTTATGTACATCAAACCAAAGATTACCAAACAAATAAATGAATTGTCTATACCTTTTAGAAGACCAATTATTATTCCAAGGTTGATGATAGCAACTTAAGAAGAAACCCACACCATACTAATAAATAGTTTATAAATTATCAAAAATAAACTACAGAAGTAATTCACTAAAACAACTCAAAAAATAATTTTTGTTGGTCCTTGCATTTCACTTCATCAGTCAGTAGACTTATGTGGAGAAGTCGGTGAACTATTCTGAAAATGCCAATTGACATACTATGCACATATAATTTTTCACTCTAGTGTGGGTTCACATGCACTCTTAATATATATGTTCGTAAAAATGCTGATCCACATACCTTGCATAAATATAGTTTTCCTCCTGTGCATATTATAAAATTTGCACTGTCAGAACGCTGATCCACAAACTATACACAACTCAGTGTTTGGTCACATCTGATTTCTTAAATCAGCACTGTTTGAAAATGCTGAACTGCACACTTATCTTGGGGGGGTGTTTCCTGGTGCATTTTTAACACATAATTCTGTGTAAATACCAACACACACAGTTCACAATATGGTTTCTCCCCAGTGTGTGTTCACATGATTTTTTTTCAAGATGAAAGGAAATGCTAAACCGCAAACTTCACAAGAATATGGTTTCTCTGCAGGATGTTTGCATGTGTCTTTTAAAAGATGAATTATGGGGAAATGTTGACCCACACACTTTAGAATAATATGGCTTCCCACTCAGTGTTTTCGCATGTGTTTTTAAATTAGAACTTTGTGAAAATGTAGATCCACACACTTCACAAGAATATGGTTTCTCTCCAGTGTGTGTTCGCATGTGTGTTTTCAAAGAGGAACTATGGGAAAATGCCAACCCACAAATTTCACAAGAATATGGTTTCCCTTTAGTATGTGTTCGCATATGCGATTTTAAATTTGAACTTTGTGAAAATGCAGAACCACACACTTCACAAGAATATGGTTTCTCTCCAGTGTGTGTTCGCATGTGTGTTCTTAAAAAGAAACTAGAGGAAAATGCCAACCCACAAACTTCACAAGAATATGGTTTCTCTCCAGTGTGTGTTTTCATGTGGTTTTTCAGGGCAGAATTATGTGAAAATGCAGAACCACAAACTTCATAGAAATATGGTTTTTCTCCAGTGTGTGTTCGTATGTGATCCACCAAGTGAGACTTCCGAGAAAAAGAATATCCACACACGTCACAGGAATATGGGTTTTCTCCAGTGTGTTTCCGCATGTGGTAAACCAAGGATGACCTCTGTGAAAAAGAAGATCCACATACTTCACAAGAATATGGTTTTTCTTCAGTGTGAGTTCGCACATGACTCACCAAGTCCGACTTCTTTGGAAAGGAAGTTCCGCACACTTCACAAGAATATGGTTTCTCACCAGTGTGTGTTTGCATGTGACGTACCATGTTAGACTTCCATGAAAAGGAAACTCCACACACTTCACAAGAATAAGGTTTTTCTCCAGTGTGTGTTTGCATATGTCTCTTTATTGATGAATGCCTTGAAAATGCAGAGCCACACACTTTGCATGAATATAGTTTCTCTCTAGTGTGTTTTTGAATATTTGAACTATTTGAAAATGGTAAGTCACATGCATTAGTAGAATATCGTTTCTCACCTACATGTGTTTGCATGTTCATCTTTAAATGAAAATTTTCTTTAAAAAATATACCCTTTGCAGACAAATATATTTTATCATTTATAAATACTCTATAATGCAATCATCACATTTAACAAGAATGTTCATTATATTTTATCATATTCAACATTATAAGAGTTTCCTTATACAAGGTGTATAGCCATCAGATGAGTTAATTTGTTCCCCACTGTGATTGACATCTGTGAATGTAGAAGCGTGGCAGAATAAGATAATGCATTATTCATATAAAAGTTTCATAAATATTTTATTTGTAAAATTAGACAAATGTTTAAATTTAATGATTAATATAAATAAAATTGATATACTACTGTTTTTGAAGCAAACATTATGGAATAAGATCCTTTAAATGTCTGTCCTTAGTTATTTTATAATTTTATTTACAAGAAAAAAAAGGACATTCAATTTCTGATTTTGAGTGATGAAAAGGGAGAGCAAATTTGTTTCCACCCAAATAACAAAATAACCCCATAAAACCCAATGAAACACGAGGGAAATAAATAACTTTTCATCGTTACAGCTCCTTATGTTTTACAATAGTATAGCAGATCCATCAAAAATAGCTTATTAATAAGTTTTTGTTCTTCTTAATTTAGATCAGGGATAGGAAACCTATGGCTCACAGGCCTGATCCAGTCCACGAAGGGATTTTGACCAGTCGGTGAGCAAATATTGGGATACTATGCCTACTTTTATGTTTTAAAGATTCTTTGTGTCTTTTTAATAGATTTAAAAGATGCATTTAATTGAAATAAATTGTGACTAAATTGAGTTCTTGGATTACTAATTAGCATTCTTGGTTAAGCACAAATGATTTTCTAGTCGGTGCATGATGTCACACCCCTTACCTCCTCGTTATCAGTAAGTCACTTCATACTGGATGGCATCTCCACCCACATTGTGGAATTTTATTTTTATTTTGATAATCTAGAAATATATGAATTAACCAAAAATAGTAATCGGATGTATTTTTTAAAAAATTATTTTTTTCAAATACAAATGTTATATATTTAAAATGTATGGTGGCCTAGAACTTGAAACCAACTTATTAGCTTATAAAGAGTTATCCCTATAAATAAAAAAAATACTTTCAATTACAAATGTTACTATTGAATCATTAACTATATATGAATTATGCATATACAAACTGTAAAAAAATTGATTGCATTTTATAACTGCTATGCAATATACGGGACCCTCCATTTGTTGGATATTTAGGCGGCCGTGGGCGGAGGTCACAGATTTGACCCCCACAGGTGTTGAAAGTTGGGGTCATAAACAGGATGACGACTGAACTTGCAGGTGGTGGCTGGAAAATCAGTGTGGTCGTTCGAGCCCGATAAAAGCGAAGCAGAAGCCCTCAGGAAGCAGAGGGACATCGGACACCCTCAGAGAGACATACCACCCAGGCCTGGGAAAACACAAGATTAATGTCCCTGTTAAAAACAGTCTGTCGGCTCTCCTTGTCTCTCTCCTCCACTCTTTATTCTCCACCACAACACAATGTATCTTATGAAATAAAAATACATCCTCATATTTTTATAAACCAAGTGTCGAGTCTTCCTTTTTCTCCAAGTTCAGGATTTTCCTCCTACGGACTAAGATGGTTATACAACATATTATTAATACTCTCAATGTATAAAATTAATAAATAAAAATATTTCAAAATTAAAATTATAGAAAAATAAAAAAAATAGAAACATAGTTAAAAATATTTGCTCAAATACCTATCTAAAATGAATTTCCTACATAATTCTTTTTTAAAGTATCAAATGGTTATCCAGGTAGATAATAGTTTGGCAGGTAAAAAGGGTTATAACTTTTTATTTTTTCTAACTGTACATTTGCTTAAGCATACAATCTTGTTAATTGCGGTGCAACTCATTGTGTAATGAAATACACTCTGGTTGTGTGTGTTCACATGTTTTGGGGAGAGAATAGATTGGTACGTAACCAAAATGTTGTATCATATTCCCAGGTTAGAAAATAGGTCAAACGGCCAACAACGTCAGAACAAAGGGAATATGTCTGACCAATCAACTTCACTGGGTTTTATTTGGATGTCGATTTAAAATCAGCCAGAGTGAATCAGTTGGCCAGCAGTGACGGGTCAAACCAGCCAGCGGTTAGGGGTGAGGGGGGAGAGAGGAGGAAGAAATCTAATTTGAACTACTACCATCGCTGCTAGTCATTCAGTAAAGGAACCCGTTAGAATTTTTAAAAGAAAAACAGAATTCAATACCCCAAAGTGATCCCCGAACCGGCCCAGAATCTAAGCTATCCACAGGAATAAAACAAACCCATATTTTCAATTGAAAATAATGGATTTTGTCATCTTTTCATCCAAGCACATGGGAGAGTGTTTTTCCCCGGTATGGACAAAATGTTATATTTCCCTCCACAGATTTGTTGCTCCCGTAAATGTACAATGCAAAGACGATGTACAAGATGATTATACTACATTTGATCAAACATAACTCTTCCAGTTTTTATCACTTTTGGTCGTCCATACAATCGTAAAAGGACATTTTATCTACTGTTGTCAATCAGCTTTTATCACCTTCTACATAAATGAAAGAACCCTAGTGTGATTTAACATATCTCGACTTATTAGGTCGTTTTCAAAAGGAAAATCAGAGAAAGCGATGTGTCATGTCTGCATGGACCAGTGTTTCTATCTGAATGAAGGTTTTTAGTAGTGAGTTGGTGGTAAATCTCTGTCTTGAGAGAGAGAGAGAGTGTGTGTGTGTGTGTTGCTAGATTTTATCTAGAGTGTTGCTAGATTTTATCAGCAGTATGGCAATGGGGCTTTAGTTGATCTAAGTGTACATTTTATAGCCAAAATGTTTTGGGGAAAATCTCTCTGTCTTGAGAGAGTGTGAGAGTGTGTGTGTGTGTGTTTGAGTTGCTAGATTTTATCAGTAGTTTGTCAGTATATTTTATGTAAAAACTAAGTAATATTTTTTCAAAATTCAGTAAAGTAATCGTTAAAGCAACTAATTTTTGTCCAAAATAACTGCTATTTTATTTTCAGAAGATTTTTAATTACAGAGTTTACATTTGTCTGTCCACATCTGCTAATGTGGCAGAATAGAGCTGGGCGATCTTTTGTTTTATGTCACCCATAATGGGAGACCACTCTAACTTGTCAAAACATAATTACGGATTGATGGAAAGCATAAATGATGCCACTGTGCATACAAACACCATTGAAGGCAACTGGTTCAACATTAAAACTAAGTACTGAAACATTATGGCTCAGTGGTAGAGTGCTCGCGTACAGTTTGGTAGGTTGTGGGTTCAATCCATGGCCATCATACCAAAGACTTTAAAAATGGTACTTAATGCTTCTCTGCTAAGCACTCAATATGAAGAGTAGGATTGAGGCAGCCTGAAAAAGTATGGGCACTATCAGGGTATCTCACACCCATGATGGGTGCCACAACAACCTGGTACTGGAGACAGAAAACCCTGTACTGGGTTATGGGATACATGCATATGTGCACCGAAACATGCCTGGCACATCAAATAGCAATTGGGGACTACATATTTACAAGAGTTCATTTATTGTTTACTTTTTGTGGACAATTTTTTTATGAATTAACATTTTTGGATTAGACTCTATTACATCTGTAAATGATGATAAATAATAATACAAATAAATAGTAATATAATAAAATAATAAAAATTAAATAATTAATTTCAAATTAATAAAATTGAATGTTAAATCAATAAATATTTTGTAATTGTAGCCCATTGTATGATTTTTCCATCCATCTGTGGGTGACGTAAAACAAAAGATTGCCTTTTTTTTTTACAACTAACTTTTGTGAAAAAAAAGAATCTTATTACGTACCAGCAGTCAGGGCGATGGGAGAAGTGAGATCTCTGACCTTCAGGAGAAAAGCTGGCATGGGTTAGTGTTTGAACAAGCAGTCATTATGCACCCCCTCCCTCCGGGACAGGGAGTTTCGTTACAATAACTGCTGTCTCTAGTTACTAGAAAAGAGACCAGAAGGTCTTAGGTCGCGGAAGAAGGAACTGTTATACACGCCGACATCAATAGACAAGGTAAGAGATTTTGCTTCTTCTTTTCGTCCTGACCGCTTCCAAAAGTTAAACTGTGTTTTTTGGATTTTGGATCTCTTCCCATCCCTGTCGAAAATAGTTATTCGGTAACAAAAACATTTCTGACACTTTATGCTATTTTCTTGCAGTTAAAAACCAAAATTAAAACTTCAAAGAAGATATTTAAATTATTGCAATACATTTTAAAATTTTTAGTAAAAAGATATCTGGTGGTACTTATGTTATTGCAATGAAAACCAACCAACTTCCAAGAAGATATTTTCACTTATTGCAATATGTTTTCAAATTTTAGCCTACATTATCTTTATAAACTTTAATGGTTCAGGATGACCCCCCCTCCGCGCCACAAAAAGGAATTAAAATGCGACAATTAGCAGATTTATAATAAGTTTTATGTTATGTGGAATCAGAAGACCTCAAAACTCTTGTTCAGAAAATTACAGCAAAATATCTTCTTCCAAAATAATTCGCAATTTGTCGTTTTTAAAATAACACAAAATTTCATAGAAAACTCGTAAGTTTTGAGCTTTGAAGCTGAGGTCGGAGTTATTTTTTGCATCTGTGGGTAGATTTTTCATGTCAACACCTGAACAATTAAACACACATAAGAAAATAAATACCAAACTTACCGACCGAATTATTAAACTATCGCCAACAAATTTTATTCAATTATTCAACATGGATTATAACGATATGCAGTAATGTGACCGAATGAATGTATAAAATACTATGTCCCATAATTGTTGTTACATTTATATATGCATCTCTCAATGAAAATGTAACAGTTATTATGGTACAGAGGTAGTATGAGTTTAGTACAATCGAATAAAAGCGGTCATCGAAAAGACCGAGTTTATTAGTATTTGTTCAAGTTTATTTGTAAAATAAAACTTCAAATACTTACAAGGTGATTGAATCGGTAAACTTTGGTAGTTTCTGTATTTGAAAAAGATGGGATGGATTAGGATTTGCTGCGATAATATGTTCGATGTTTGAGGCCGTGTCGTTCGCCTTTCAATTTGGCGGAAATGGATTTTCTCTTGTCACTTCCTGAAGAGCGCCAACCGCATCAGAAAACCAATTAAGAGCCACCAACTCCGAATAATGGAGTAAAATTCGGTGGACAAAAGATTTTATTTTAATTCTATTAATTAGATATTTTACAATTAATAATTGTAAAATAACTAATTGTGTTTAGCATCTCTCTTTATAAGCTGCTGCTTCTGAACTCACTAAATCCTGAGCTGAAAACTTGGTTGGATCTGAATATGGCATAAATATCACCAAAACAACCTGTCTTTCAGGGGCGTACCAAAGGAGGGCGTGAAGGAGATGCCCGCCACAACTGCTCTTTCTGTCAGCAAATTTCAAGATAATTTATTAAAGAAATCTAGTAAATTTGTAAGATTTTTTTAATGGATGGGATTTTACACTAGGTGGTAATCTGCAGATATATGGAGCCTACTGTCGTAAAACCTTGAGTTGAGTAGTAATGATGTAATGTTTCACGATCGTAGGCTCCATATAGCTGTGGACAAATTTTCAGCTAGTTTAAACAAAAACCGTCTTTTTAAAACTTTAACTTTTATTTACTGCAGATAAATAAAAAAGGATGACAAAATTGAAATAAAAATCGTAGTTGTTATGAGCGTAACTTTTACTGAGTTTGTGTTAGTAGTATTGTTTACAATTGCTTCGTTCAAATTAAAGACTTAGGAATAGATTACCAGAATGCTATCAACAGATGCAAATGATTTTAAGAGGAATTATGATGTTTATTACACCACTGTAAAGGTTTAAGGCCCTAGATATTGTGTAAATATAATTGTTATGATGTGTGCTTGTAGATACAAATTGTATACCTTTTTTTTCACACTAAAATAAAATGTTCTATAAACAATACACTTTGATTCCACTTTTCACTTCTGAAGAGTGACAGTCATGGGAGATAATAAATAAAAGGTCAATGGAGATCACTAATAAAACAAGTACTAGACATAAGATATTCAGATGAGTTTTGGTCAAAAATCGGTTTTAGTTTACATCGCAGTTTTTTTTATTCTAATACTAAAAACAAAATTGAACCCCCTGACGAAATGAATGAAAAAAGTAATTGGATAATAATTTCGACTTGCTTAATTTTAGTTATGTAAACAAAAACCTTATGATAACGGTATAGACGTTTTGGCAAAGTTTAACGAGTCAACCGTCAAAAATGGATCTGGTTACTGGGGTATCCGGAAAAGTGACCATCGGAAAAGTGCCCATCACAGGGAATTTATCAAGGGAGGAAAAGTGCCCATCAAAACATAATTTAATTAATGAATATGTGTGTTTTGTACACGAACATTTTATAAGGTTTTGACACAACTTTTATCAGGTTTTATTCTTGGCACAACTTAGCCAAAGTGGTTCCGATTGGATTTCTGAGTATGAAATAAAAATAAACAATATTATAATGTATCCATACCCCATTATATTTCTTTCATGAATTCTCTTATTTCTTTCATGAATTTTCTTATTTCTTTTATTTTTAATTAATGAATATCTGTGTTCATTATACAAGAATTAGGTCCATGATAATAACACCAGGACAATAACCCACCGGACAATAACCCCACCCCACCGGACAATAACCCAACCTCAAAGCATAATTTAATTAATGAATATTTGTGTTTTTACATACACACATACATATACGCACACACATATACACGCACATACATACACATGCTATACACATACATGCAGACACATATACACTCACATACATATATCCACGCATAGAGGTACACATACATATACACGTACATACATATACTTATACATACTCACATACATACATGCACGCACATATGCACGTATACACATGCTCATCTATACACACATGGTATCCGGAAAAGTGCCCACTTTTCCATGATCCGGTCACTGGGACTGATTTGACCGATCACCGCTCAACAAGCTAACCTTTGTTAATTTGATACTTACCCTATTTACTCGAGTACAAAGTGATCTCAAATATAATATTTGTAGCTAAAAATCAGTAATCATTTGCCATGGTGACAAAGTTTAACGAGTCAGCCGTCAAAAATTATGGTCAACTCATAATTCATAAAAGATTTAATTCTCATATTGTTAGGTACCACGCACAAGACCTGTCTGTCCGTAAATAAAAATCACGAACTCGTAAAATATTCATATTGTAGCAGTCACTTTCTTAAAAATACCAAAATAAGGCTAAAAATATCAAGCTGGCTTTATCACCACGATTAAGCCAGCTCACAACCATATGAAATGCGAAACTTAGAATTAGATTCCTTTTACGTGACGTCAGCACAGCTATATAAATCCTTGTTTTACTACACTCCAGGACTTCCAGCCTGTTCCCGCCTAGGGCCCAGTGCTTTACTCGCCCATGCCTATCTCTTCTTGAAACGTTAAAACCTCTTTTCATCCACTTAGCATAATGGTCGCCTAGGACCCACTAAGTGTTTTTACATCTCTACTTTTTAAATATGGACATTTCTTCAAATACCAATATTTCTTTATTTCAATCTTGGTCATCGCCTTTTTCCCTTTTCGCCCAGACTAGGAATAAACGCCTCAAATATAGGCTATTCAGGATATACGATGACCATCGATTACTTTTAATTTCTACTAACACAGGCTAGCGGTACGACTGCTTAAAATTTCTTCCAGGTTAGAAACTATCCTTCCACTATACCGGTATCTCTTTCCTTTCAGTCATATGCCTTTTTTCGTTCTTAACCGATTTCTTTGCCTCGGTAAACATATCTTTCGGTGCATTTTATCACCAGATATCACGATTCATTTAATAATCTCTATCACAGGCAAATATATTTCGATACGCAAAAAAACGACAGAAACTACTTATTTTCACTCTTCATTCTTAAACTCTTTTTACACATTTATTACCTTTATTTTTGACAACCATGTACGTCAATTCTACTTTATTAAATGTAACATTTCATTTCTACCTGACGCCTTTGTTTAATTATTTACCTTGTTTACATGCTCGTTTCTCTTTGTTCGTATTTTCCCGCCACAAAACGAATATGGCGGATTATTGCCTTTGTAGCGGACACATGCATATTTTTGCACTCACGCACTACGGTCATCAAGTGGAAAGCACTTGAGACACATTTTCTTTTTCAGCAACCCAGATTTTTACTCCGGGAAATAAAGTTATCTTGTCTGTTGGTGCTTTCGGATAACCAACTTTTCGGAACATGAAAATTACGGTACTCGACTAGAACATGATACCCTTTGCAGACAAGAAATCTGGCAAAACGATGTATATTGTCAGCTTACATTTCATCTTGGATATTTGATGATATCCAGTTCAACACACCACAATTTCGACCAGCCTCACACCTTCCACTCACCCATTACTATAAGAAGACCAGCTAATCTTTATCTTTGTTCAGTCCATATTTGTTTGCCTAAACAAATCTATGGCTCTTTCGAATTTCGATTACGTACGTACGCATTCATACACACACATACATGTACACGCCACAGACACACACAAACACACATGCACATACACTGGTGGTTATGTGTCTGAATGTAGTATGTGTATGTGGCATGTGTGTATGTGGTTTGTATGTACATGTGTGTCTGTGGTGTGTATGTGGATGTTACATGTGTACATGTGTGTGCATATGTGGCATGTGTTTGCATATAGTATGTGCATATGTGTATATGTGTATGTGTATGCATATGTAGCATGTGTGTATATGACATGTGTGTTTATGGTGTGTATGTGTACAGTGCATGTATGTGTAAGTGTATGTGTGTATGTAGGTGAGAATTAGTCATGTGTGTGTATGTGTACAGGTGTGCACATGCGGCATGTGTATGCATGTGAGTATGTTGGATGCATGCATGCGTGTATCTGGCTTGTAAGTATGTAGTATGTGTATATGTCTGTTTAGCATATGTGTGTATGTGTGTAGCATGTGTTTATGTGTGTATGTGTACATGCATGTATGTGTGTGGCATGTAGTGTTTGTGTATGTTTATGTGTGCGTATATGGCATATGTGTGTGCATATATGCCTTGTGTATGCAAGTATACATGTGCGTATGCAGAATTTTACTATATGGTAAGTGTATGTATGCATACATGTAGTTTGTGTATGTGTATATGTGTGCGTATATGGCATGTGGGTATATGGTATACGTAGCAAGTGTGTGCACGAGTGCATGAGTGTATGTAGCACATGTGTATGTGAAATGTGTGCATGTTTTTATATAGTATGTGTGTATCCGTGTGCATATGTGGCGTGTGTGTGTGAACTTGTACATTTGAGTACGTAGCTTGTGTGTATATGTGTATAAATTGGCCCTTTTTGTATTGGCGCTTTTTGCATTGGAACTTTTTGTATTGGCCCTTTTGGCATTGGACATTTTTTGCATTGGACCGTTTTGCATTGAACCAATGTAAAAGCGACCATGTATATGGCATGTGTGTATATGGTGTACGTGTGTACATATGTGGCAAGTGTGTGCACATCTGCATGAGAGTATGTAGCACATGTTTATGTGAAATATGTGCCTGTTTGTATATATTTGTATTTTGTATTTATCCGTGTGCAAATGTATTAAAATTCTAAAAATCCTTTTTTTAGCCCAAAAGTTGCTGTATTTACTTATGTACTATGCGAAAAAATTATACTCGAGTGTAAAAAAATGATAATATATTATAATATATTACTGATTTTTAGCTACAAAAATTATATTTGAGATCGCATTGTACTCGAGTACAGTAAATACGAAATTAACAAATGTTATCTTGTTTAGCGGTGATCGGTGAAATCAATCCCAATGACCCGATCCATTTTTGACGGCTGACTCGTTAACTTTGCCGCCGTTTTAGTCTTCCAACTTTAAAACCTTTTACTTTTTGTTCTGTCTTAAAAATTGCGTTTTTGGCTTTTAAAATCACGGAACTCTTTGGAAATCAGTCTAAAACCATCTAGAGTGAAATATCTAAGGGGGGGGGGTTAAACACCATTCTCAGTGAGAAACTTCATGACAAAGAGGTTAACACTAATCACCATTATTATAAGGATTCGTAGAACATGTCCAATTTCTTCACCTTTTCTTGATATTCAATTCGAAATTCAAATTACTTGTCACTTTGTCGGTGAATTAGAGGCCATCATCCCCTTAATAACAAATCATAAGGTACGCTCCCGCTACCTTTAGTTGAAATATATCATTTTTGTATACAGAATTCTTATTGGGATATTTGATAACCTAGTTTTCTCTGGGTCATTGCATGAACTATTAATGCGTAAATTGAGATAATATTAATGAAAATAACACCGAACTATTTAAATGCATTCTTTCTTCTTCTCAACAGCTGAGAAGTACCTTATTATTATGCCTTCTGTAATAAATATATTTCTTATTAATGTTGCAAAGTATTTGAATTCTTTATTTTCATTGCATCATTGCACTGTGCATCTTCTCCGTGCATTGCATCACTTTTACTACTGCAGGCACAGACAGAGAAATACACATCTTTCTTACGCTATTCGATAACATTACTCCCCTTTCCTCTCTAGTACCAACAAGTTTATTTATCAGCACTCTAGCTTACTTACGGCAGTCTTGACCCTTAAGGCTATTATCACTATAGCTACTACTATTACTACCGCTGCTACTATTAGTTTCGTCACTACTACGGCCAACTAGAGCTTCCTACGCTACAATTGTTTGTTATTGTTTTCACCGTTAACTTTTTCACTTCACATGGAGTCAGATATATTTAATAATAGTTTTAATTCCATCACATTAGCTCCATTTACATTGGTGACCTCGCCTAGATATACCGTTATGTCTCCATTAGTAGACATTGAACATACAAAAAACCTGAGAATCGAGAAGTAGACATACGCCGTACCCTCTTTCCAAAAGACATCTACGTTTCAAATTCGAAACACTGCAGACAAGCGTAATTTTCAATATATTTTAAGTTTTTTCTAAATCCAGTCAATCATTAAATAACTAATCTTTTTCGAATCAATTTACGGAAGCCTACTTTATTTCTTAAACATTCTTGACAGAACAGTTTCATTTTTCTGTTGTGGAGAGAAGAGAGACACAACTTCAAAACCTTCGAAAAAGGAAGAAGTAATTTGTTGTTGTTGTTATTGACAACATGTAAAATTAAACATCTAAAAATCTGCTTTACAAATAAGCTTAATTAATCTACGCTGATATAACTTATAGGAATTGTAACGGACACATACGTATTTTTGCACTTACACACTCCGGTCAACAAGTGGAAAACACTTGACACAAATTCTTCCTAAGAAAATCCAGATTTCTACTCCGAGAAATAAAGTTATCTTGTCTTTTAGATAACCAATTTTCAGGACATGAAAATAATGTACTTGACTCGCAACTTGATATCCTTTGTAGATAATAAGTCTGGCAAACCCTTGTATTCTTGTCACCTTACATTTTATCTTGGATTTTTGATGATACCCAGTTCACCGGCCGATATTTCGATCAGCCACACATCCGCCACGCACCTCTTACTATAAGAAGACCAATCTATTCTTCATCTTTGTTCAGTCAGTTTTTGTTTCGCTAACAAAACTATGATCTGTTCCACAGAGACGCGCCTCTCATCTTTGATTATGTACGTACGCATTCATACACACACACACTCTCTTCCTTAACATCTTCAACAAACTAAGGACACTTTACTAAGTAGTATACGAACTCTTTATGTGCATTCTTCTTATCAGCTGAGAACTACTTTTTTATTGTTATTCTTCTGTAATAAATATACTTCTTATTATTGTTGCCAAGTATTTGTATTCTTTATTATCATTGCTTTGTTACCATGTACAACTTACATCTTTACAATATACATGTATTTCATCCCTTTTACTACTGCAGGAACCGACAGATAGAGAAAGATTCTTTCTTACGCATATTGCTAACATTACCCTCTTTCTTTCTCTAGTATCATCAGCACTCTAGCTTTACCTACGGACAGACTGACCCCTTTAGGTTATAGGCACTATTACTACTGTTGCTACTATAGCTTACCGTTAGAGATTCCACGCTTCCTTCGATCATTGTTATTGTTTATACCGTAACTTTTAATGGAGTCAGATATATTTAATACCCGAGTTAGATTTTAACATTAGTCTTAATTCTATCTACATTAGCTCCTTTTTACAGAATGACAAAAATAATTTTTTGGGCAGAAAATCGACACCTGATAAAAAAGAAAGCATATAAAAGTTTCGTTCGAAGAAACAACAGAGAAAAGTAAAAAAAGAAATGACTTCGAAACATTGCGATATTCTACTTAATAATTAATCAAAATTTGTTTTCCGTTTCTCTGAAATTTGGGCTTTTTCTTTCTGGAAAAGCTGAGAAAAAACTCAAGAACTAATTTTTTTAGAGTTTAGTAACGTTTTTAAAATAGGGTGTCGATGACCGCTGGATTATTTCTCTGATCAGTCGCAAAAATTCATTTTATAATATAATATTTATTTCTCATCCTGTTCTTCCAATATTGTTATTTAAGATGTAAAATAAAATTATCTTTTTTGTGTTTTAACCTCTAAATAGTAAAACAAAAGTATTCGACGAAAAGGCAGTCGGCGAAAAGACAAGTCGGCAAAAGTGTTGTTCGCCAAACAGGTTGTCTCCGAATCATCCACAGGACAAAACTGCTATCAGCTGATTGTATGTCAGCGACGTCGTTCGCCGAAACGACCGAGAACCTCGTCCACGTATCTAAGCCATAATGGTGGTTTCTGTGTTGATGAGCCTAGGGCCAGATCCTCAAAAGAAATCCCATGTATATATTGTCGATAATTGGAGAAATTGGAGCCCATATGCAAGCCGTCTTCTTGCTGGAAAATATCAACCAGATGCGGCTTTCGTTGTTCAACAGGCCCAAACCCGACAAGACAAGGAAAAAAAAAAGATCCTGAATCCTAATCTTATAAGGGTTACCCTCTTTGGAATTAAAAAAACACTTTTGTTTACCCCATCACATTCGGATTTTACACCTAAAGACCGAAGAATGGATCGGCCGAAACGTTAACAACACAAACAACAAGGAGTTCAATCGTCTGAAGAACTATTTTAATGTTAATGACACTTCTCAAAACTATTATTTTACTTTATATGTTTATATATAATTCTTTGATGGGTCAAAAGTGGCGGGAAACTTTTCTGCCCTTTAAAGGGTCAAAAATAAAGGTAGACTTTTTCTTCCTTTTAAGGTGCCAAAACTAAAGGGAGATTTCCCCACTTTAAGGTGTCAAAAGTGAAGGGTTTACACCTCCTTTAAGGGGTCAAAAGTGAAGGAAGACTTTTTTCGCCTTTAAGTTGTCAAAAGTGAACAGAGATTTTTTCCCTCCCTTTAAGGTGTCAATAGTAAAGGGAGACTCCCCACTACCTTGAGGGATCAAAAGTGAAGGGAGACCTTTTCCCCTCCTTCTAGGGGTAAAAAGTGAAGCGAACCGTATTCTTTTATTTACTCCTTATTAAATGCCTGATTTAATCGCTATACTAATATTTGAGCCATCTGTTTGTTTGTCTGTGCCTCTTCTCTGCTAAAACTATTGACCTGATATTTCGCATGGAGAATCAATAAATATCGACTTCCAACATAGGCTAACCTTGGAGATCACCAGCGGTCATTTTCTAGCCAATCTTTGGATCTAAACATCAGAAAAAAATAATGGAACACATATTTCTTACAAAAAAAATCATTTCTTAAACAAGTTTTCATGTTTTTGGTCGGAAATCACTTTTTTTGGCAATGAAACACGGGTTATACCGTGTTAGTTCTACTGCTGGTGGTTTTGGTTTCTCCCTCTACCACACTCTTCTATCAGAACAACTCTACCTAATTCATAGTGAAGGGTGGGTTACCTGTAACCCTCCTCTTTTTTCATTGTCAAGAATTTAACGTAATTAATTTCATAGTGAACGGAACGTTCCCTCGATCACTTTGGTTTTCTTATTGACAAAATTTCTACGTATTTCCATTCATAGTGACAGCAACATGGTATAGGGAGGAGTGCACAGACACATGACTGCTGAATCAGGTCATTTTCTAAGATAAACTTGACAGTAATCTTACTGTTAGTTTCTGGGGGAGGGATGAATTATTTTAAATCATTATTATTAATTCTTGACTACTATTTAACTTCATCTCATTTTTTAAATTTATTTTGTTGATCACTAATTCAGTAAGTGTTATATAGCGGCTGTCCTGGACTTGGATAGAAAGGAAACTCGAAGACTTGCTTGTAAAAATATCTGGACATATTTTTATTACACAACATACATCTTTGTCAGCCGGAGAGTGAAAAGTGGGAGAGAGATAAGAACCGCCAGGCTGTCCCTAGCAGGGACAGCGGTCTCGGGCCTTAACGGCTCCGCTGATGTCTGCGTCTTCTTTAAGTGTCGAGATTTCTGTCTGCTACCCGGGAGGGATGTCAGTCTTCTGCTTTATAGATCTCCCCAATGCCTACGTGGTGTCACACGGTGTCAATCACCGGTACCCATTTCCTGTTTTCAACATTGATGCAATATACCCATCTCCCAAGGTGATCGAGGTCACTTACATTTCCGCCCAGCTGGCCGGATACACAAATCATAACATAAGGACATCAATCTTCGACACTCAGTAAACAGTGCAAATTGGAAGTAAACATTTATGTCTCTGTATACATAATAGGTTTTGCATTTGTTGTGTTGGGTAAGAATAACTAAGAAATATGTTTCTCTGTGTTGTCTAATTTGAGGTTATGTTTTTCCCTGGCAATGCCGGGTATCACTGCTAGTCTATTAATAAAGTTACGAGCATTAATTTCAAATGAGCAAAATTAGTTTAAAATTTCGAAGGGAAATAATTTTATTTAAAATCAATTATATTTTTCAATCTGAATTTCTGATAAGAATAATCATTATTATTGAAAAAAAGACAAAAAGCACAGTGTTTTGGTGGGTGGGAGAGAAATGGTTTCCCCTTGATTTTCGGGACTTTTTGATACAATTTGTAAGTTTTATTGTGCCGTCAATGGCACCATAACCAATTGCAAGATTGACCCTAGAGCTACCTTTCTGGGCATTTTGGTGTCTCTCGGATTCTTACTTACTTACTAGTCTTAAGCCAAAGAACAGGTGGGGGTCATTATGCAAATGCGACAAGAAAGAGCAAGCACTAAGCCATGAAAAATTATCTCTCATACACCAGGCATTTAAAACATCCACATAACTTATATGTACGGCTATCAGTATATTGATTTATCCAATCATGTATTGTTACCTTTCCTCAAAATACATTAAATATGTCCGCACAATTTACCCTATTACCTACAGATCCATTAATGATTGTATTTGAATGGGAATGATAATTAGATGAAAAGAAATAGCCCTGATTTCTTTGCCAACCTCCTCAATCTGTTTGTTACAAAATAGGAGACAGCGTTGATATAAGTGGTTTGCCTGACTGAGATATTAGCACCAGGCAATATGATACCACGTGGGACTGGGTTCGCTCTCACTTCATGCAGCACAAGACTGTATAGGCAAAATGAAGTAAATTTGTCACCTTTAAGTGGAAGAGTCATGATTACAGACAGATAAACCCAAAAAATCACACTGTTCATTATATAAGTAAATTTTAAAATATCATTTTATATCAAATTTTTAATAAAATAAATGATTTCATCTATATTATTTTGAAAACAATTCTGTTTAGATGTTTGTCTTCAAATAATAATTTATCTCTCTCTTATACAAACATTGTCTGAAATATTGTTATTGTTCCACAAATTATTTAGATGAGTATCCTCATCTTTGTTGTTTTGATCATTTCATTTCAGCTATTAATATTAAAAATTCTTTTCATATGTCTAACTTTTTACTTTACTGATATTTTAACAGTTTCGTGATATTCTGCATGTGTTATTACCTAGAGCCAACCCGAGGCATAAGTGAACTAAACTGTTGGCCATCAGAGGGGCCCCAAGAGGAGGTGGGGGAATTAAATTCTGCTTAGGGCCCTGTAGAGGCTTGGGTCAGCCCTGTTGTTAGCTAAAATAAACCATCCACCCAGCAAAGTGATTAACATGTTTGCAATACAATGAAATTGAAAGCAGGAATAACACAGCTTTAATTTGCAATGTCATTGAATCTAGAAAGATAGATTGAACATCTTCATGCATCAATTGCCATACCATGACTGGCTGCTGCATTTTCTTTTAGAGAAGAGCTTTCCAAACTGTGTGTCGCTTGCTAATAATCATTAGGTGTGTTGAATATAATTTTGTAAATCTCTTGAAAGATACTTTTCCTAAGTCAGTTGAGCTGCTGGGATGACATTATATATTTGGTTTGACTAACAAGTAGCAAAACAATTTTATTTGTAAAAGTTTGGAAATCACTTCTTCAATCACCGGCAATGATGTACAGAGAATTTGGTGTCCTCTTTTAGGAAGATTAACCATCAGTTACTATCAGTAAGAACAGTTGCTACTACTGCTGTCCCTGCTTGTTTCCTAGGTGTAATTGTCTCATGAGGCATGCTTGCTTGACTGTTCAACTTTTAGAATTGAAGGAATTTATGTAACTTCTCAAGAATAGATATGCATGCAGAAGAATATTACAATTATTTCTACCTACAATTATGGTCCTACTTTCTTTTTGGTAAAAACACAAAAACTTTCAGAAAGAAAATGGTAAAAATATTTCTTTTTTCTAGATCCTTCATTTTGAAGAAGGAACACTGTTCCATAGTAGCAGCCACTTAAACATGGATATCTAAGTTATATATGTCCATTTCCATAGCTACACCGTTTTAAATGCATATACTTTCTGCTATTGAAACTGTGATTAACATGTATGAAATGCTAACTCAGATTGGTATGCATATTGAAATAAAACTGGTATTTATAGGGTTTTAACAACACAACTAGACAAACATGCAAATCTATGCACAAAATATTTGAACAATTTCAGTAAAACATTTAAAATTCTCCTTCCTAAAGTCAATTGTAAAAGATTCTAATGCAAAACATTCTCCACAATGTACTTTTTAAAAGACCTCCCTGAAAATGCTGAACCGCACACTTCACAAGAATATGGTTTTTCTCCAGTGTGTGTTCGCATGTGATTTTTTTTAAAGATGAACTTACAGAAAATGCTGAACTACATACTTCACAAAAATATGGTTTCTCTCTAGAGTGTGTTCGCATGTGTACTTTCAACACTGAACTATGAGAAAATGCTGACCCACACACTTCACAGGAATATGGTTTTTCTCCAGTGTGTGTTCGCATGTGGATTTTCAAATTTGAACCATTGGAGAATGCCAACTCACATACTTTACAAGAATGAGGTTTCTCTCCAGTATGTATTCGCTTATGTTGGATCAAAGTTGCCTTCTGTGAAAATGTTGACCCACACACTTCACAATATGGTTTTTCTCTAGTGTGTGTTCGAATGTGTCTTCTTAAATTAGAACTCTGTGAAAATGCCAAACTGCACACTTCACAAGAATATAGTTCCTCTCTACTGTGTGTTTCCATGTGCATTTCTAATTTAGAACTCACTGAAAAATGCTGATCAATATTGTTTACATGAATATGGTTTCCTTTGTGTCTGCATGTATAATTTTAAAGATAAATTGAAAATGCCTACCCACACTTCACAAATATATGATTACTTTACCATGTTTGAATATGCTTCTTAGAGAGGAACTATTCAAAGATTATGATCTGCACATTTCGCAAAATGTTATTTACTTATAAATTGTATTCTTAATTATGATCTCTATGAAAATGCTGACCTCCATTCATGTATGGTTCTTAACAGTGTGTTTGAATGAGTCTTTGAATCTGAATTCTTTGAAAATGCTCATTCCATAAAATGTGGTTTCTCCCTAAGTGGCATTTAAAATCTTTCAAAATGCTGAGCCACTCACTTCATTAAAATACAGTTTCTTCCCAATGTGTGTTAATGCGAAGTGAATTCTTTGTAAATGCTGTTTCACTCTGCAATATACTTTCAAAATGCTGATCCACACACTTCACAAGAATACTGTTTCACTCTAGTGTGTTTTAGCATGTATATATCTAAATTTGAACTCCATGTAGATGGGTATACATAGGATTCACAAGTATATAGATTCTTCTCAATATGTGCTTGCATATATCTTTTTAAATGCAGAGTTCCTGAAAATGCAGATTTGCCATGCAAGAATATGGTTTATCTCAATTTCTTTTTTGGACGATTGTTCCTTGTTGCTTCAAAATGCGGCTGTCCTCTAACATGATCTTCCAAATTGTGAAATTCTGGAAACTGTAAACACACTTCAGAAGATTCTTGTTTGTTTCATTCTGTGTTATGCATTCATTCAGTTGTGATTTCAATGAAAAGGCAGATTCATTCAATTCATAGAAACACTGTTTTTCTGCAGAATGTTTTGAAAACATCAACTCCACAAACTCAGCGATATTTGACTTCTTGATAATGTATTCTCATAGGAATTTCTGTTTCTTTGTACAATATTTACATACCACTGTCTCATGAATTCAATTGGTTTCCACTTCAGTCAATATCTGTGAATAGAAAAAAGGTTATTAAATAAATTGTGCATTATTTAAATCTATGAAAATTAGTTTTCAGTCTAAGAAACTCCTGGATAACTTATGATTACAGAGAAAATTCATATTGTAATGTTTTTTAGTCATGTATATATCAGATATGATAATTTAAGTTCTTCCTTTAGCCTTTTTTGTAAGAAATAAAGAACTCTCTATTATAGATTTGATGGGCTAGAAACGTAAGAAAAATGGGTTACACTCAGATATTTAACCAACAAAAGTTAGTGGCAGCCTGTCAAACCCTTTTATATCTTAAAAAAGAAAAAACATAAAACACACAAAACTTATTGAAATTTAATCAAAATAAACTGAATTTGAGATATGAAAAGTTGGCAACATTGGATGACTTAACTGTCAAAAATGGATCGCACCATAAGGACTGATTTGACTGATCACCTCTAAAGAAGCTAGCATTTTTAAAAGTTTTGTACTAAGCTGGCATGGCAATGGCTGTTTGAGTTTTAGTAAAACATGATTATTTGATTTTTTTAAATCAAGTATTGTAAACCATTTTTATTAATTTTTGAGTACTATTTACCCACTCTTAATTATTAGTAGTTTTTAAAAAAATCACAATATGTAAAATGGTTTACAATAAACGAATAATAGCTTTTTTTACTAAAATCAAGCCGAGTTGTAATTGAAAAAAAAACAACTGAAAGTTAAGATGAAGGTAAATAGTTAAAAATAAAAATGGTTTACAATACTTTGTCTAAATAAAATAATTGATCACCTTTTTACTAAAACCAAAACAATAACACTGAGGATGTTTTTAATTTGTTGGCATCTACATAAGAAGAGAAAGTTTGAGAATTATTTTGTTGAAAGAGAAATATAACTAATGATGTTTAAAAAACACACAAATGTAGGAAAATACAATTCAGTTCATAAAATAAGTTTTCCTAAGCAATCAGGAATATAAGAGAAGATTAAAAACATAAAATGCTGGGAAAAGAGTTCAAGAACAAAAAGCATCTTCTTGTTTTAACAATTATGAGGTACGTATCATTGTGTGAAAAAAGCAAAGTCATTTTAACACTGCTGTAAATTTTATTAATTTAAAATTAACATGTTTTAAGGAAGTTTACTTGTCCTTCTTCAAGGTAAACAAAGAATTATATTCTTTGCACAAATTTGATGCAGAGCAGCAGGAAAAAGCAAATAATTAAATCAAGTAACATCTTCAGTGCTAATTGTTTTTAATAAAAAGGTTTGACTTGCCTTTTGTTATCAAAAATAGTGTTATCCATCCAAATACATGAGAAACTAAATAAGAAAGACCAAGAGAGGTAATATCAGTCTTAATACAATAGAAATTAAATAAGAATGAGTGACAGAGGTAATATCTGTCTTTATGACAATAGAAAGAGTTTTAAAACCTTTCTGCAAATGAAATTCTTCTTTGGACTTTTACAGACTGTGAGATAATCTAATAGTCACACACCTAAATGAGTTACCTCCCTTAGATTAGCTTATAGTCATAATAAAAGAACTCTCTAATCTTAGAGATAGGTTCCTGTCCCATAATAAGAACATTACTATTACTACTATCACTATGTACACTTAGCTTAGCCCAAATAAACACGATCGTATCTCACTCTGCATTCTCTTTTATTTCTTCATCTAATACTGTCAAACTTCATAACATTACATGGTGTCAGATATTTAGGAACTTTATTCTGAAAAATTGGAAGCAACTTTAAAAGAAGATTTCACTGGAAAAACCAAAAAACGAACTTTTTTCAGCATTGAGAAACAACA
>VCCN01003952.1:3193570-3209107 GCA_006491835.1 Architeuthis dux
TATTTTCAAGGGTTAAGGTTTTCACCCCTGACCTATGGACCCGTATCAGTTTTTTTGTGTTAATTGTTTCTTGGAAACACAAACAGTGAAACTTTTTTAAAGATTTGAGGTGATAAAGCATCTGCTGATTACAAAGCAGTGGAGAAATTCATTGACGAGTTTGCCAAGATCCTTGCTGATTGAAATCTGACACCAGAACAAATCTATAATACTGATGAAACATCATTGTTTGGGCGTTATATCCCCAGAAAGACACTGATTATAGCAGATGAGACAGCCCCTACAGAGATTGAGGATGCCAAAGACAGAATAACCGTGTTAGGATTCGCCAATGCAGTAGGAACATGTAAACTTGCTGTAATAGGCAAAATCTTGAGTCCTCGTTATTCTAAAGGAATGAATTCCTTACCACTACATTATTCTGCTAACAACAAGGCATGGATCAGCAGGGACATCTTTTCCGATTCGTTTCACTAACATTGTACCAGTGGCTTGTTCTTACTACAGGGAAACTGGATTGGATGAAGACTAAGATTTTGTTATTCCTCGATAACTGTTCTGTTCATACACCAGCTGAAATTCTCATAAAAAATAATGTTTATGCCATGTATTTCCCCCCAAATGAGCCTTCATTAATTCAGCCATGTGACCAAGGTATCCTTAGATCAATGAAGAGTGACTATAAAGAAAACATTTCATTGAAAAGCATGTTGGCAGCAGTGAACAAAGGTGTTGGAGTGGAAGATTTCCAAAAGGAGATTAGCAAGAAGGATGTCATATATGTTGCAAACGCTTGGACCAAAACTAAAGACAAAGTTGTACATTTGAGGCACCACCAGTGTTCAGTGACAATGATGAACAAGATAGTGATTTTAAAGGATTCTCTATGCCAAGTGAGAAAGAAATGGTGTCTGTTTTTTTTAATCTTTAAAAAATAGAACCGACGTCAGGCAAATTTAATTCAAAGAAACTTAGTTAATTTAATGATTAATTTATATATTTTGGAAAAATATTGCAAGAAGGTGATATTTTTCTTTTTGGCTTATTTATACATAAGCCAAAAAGAAAAATATCTCCGCCAGGCCAGTGCAGATTTCTTTCCTTAGCAGAAAAATAATTGGTGAGCATCATTGCATATAAAAAATATGTGTTGGGGGATGATCAATTAAATATGGAATCAGATGTGTTACACAGTTTGCTGAGAATGAAATTGCATTTGTAGCGTAAGGTCATTAGAATGAGCTGAGCCAATTTGGCACCATATTCTGGAAAGAGGCTCGTCCCTTTCATTACAGATTGTAAAAGTAAATTGGATGAACTCTATATGGGCCAAAACATTGTAGTTACCATAAAGAAAACTCCAAAAACAATACATTCAATAATCTGAAGAACCCTTGGAAAGATAATGACTCTTCTGAAAATTATAGAATTTAATCCAAGTGATTGTTCAAAGTCTGTCACATAATTCTGATGAATGTTCTTCATTATTTAAGACATCAATGGTTTAAAGGAGTCAAAGATAATTGCAATGAATTTCATCACTTACTCTGGTAATGTCATTGTGGAACGTGAATATATTAAATCAAATCCACTCATTCAAGTGTTTAATCTTTATCTGTGGTCTCTTATAAGAGTATGTTTTTATTAAATGTTTGTTCAGTTGTGTATATTAAAGCTGAATTGTTGGGAAATGAAGATTCACAAACTTGAAAACTTTCTAGTGAGTGTTCCAGAAAGGAAAGATATAGATGTATATTCTTTTTTCCCAGTGTGTGATTGCAAATGTTGCAACAAACCTAACTTCTGTGCAAAGAAAGAACTTCATCCTTAACAGGAATATGGCTTCTCTCCAGTGTGTATTGGCATATGCACCAACAAGTAACTTCTGCAGAAAGGAAGAGCCACACAATATCATGGTCTCTCCCCAGTATGTATACACTTATGTTAAACTCAATGTGAATTCAATGTGTTTTCATGTCAGCTCAAGGTTGACTTATCAGTAAAGGAAGAGCCACACATTTCGCAAGAATATGGTTTCTTTCCAGTTCGCATATGCTCCACCAAAGTTGACTTCAGATTTGTGTGTTTGCATGTGTGTTCTTAAATGTGAACACTGTGAAAATGCTGATCCACACTCCTCACAAGAATATGGTTTCTCTCCAGTGCGTGTTCGCATGTCTCTCTTTGAAGCTGAATTCTGTGAAAATGCCAATCCATACACCTTGCAAGAATACAGGTTTTCTCCAGTGTGTGCTTGCTTGTGTTTTTAAAAAAATGTGAATGCTGTGAAAATGCTGATCCACACACCTCACAAGAATAAGGTTTCTCTCCAGTGTGTGTTTGCATGTGGGTTTTTAAAAGAAAATCTGAATTCTGTGAAGATGAAGATCCACGCATCTCACAAGAATATGGCGTCTTTCCAGTATGTATTTGCATACGTGTCTTGAAAAAAAAGAAACCCTACGGAATAAACACTGCATATTTATATAATTTATTCTTTAGCATGTTTTTGGAAATATCATTTTTTTAAAACACCCTAAAATGCTAATCAACACATTTCATTGAAATATGGTTCTTTCCTGATTCTTATATTCACCATTGAATTAATGATTACTATTTCCTCATATTATATTTATGTATGGCCATCAGAGAGTTTCATTTGTTCTTTGCTGCAATTGATATCTGTGAATAAAAAAAGAAGTACTTTTAAAGTAAATAACAGATCTATGTATTATTTGCAATTATAATATTATAAAAACTTAGTTTGTGTTTCAATGAACCGCAACCTCTCACATACTTCATGTTCGGTCAAAAAGTAGAGTTTATGTACTAGGGTTCTTCAAACAAGTAAGATTAAATCCTATATCACAATTTAAATATTTGTCATTTTTACTTTCCTATAAGTTTTTTCTATTAGAAACAAAAGAGATTGCATTATTGATTAGGAATAGAAAAATTGTTTGCATTGTAATTTTTAATCTCTTTTATTTCTGCTTTGTCATCAGACAAAAGATTTTCTACTTGTAATTAGAAATCGTCAATCAAAACTGTCAATATAGTTTTCTTCAGCTTTTAAGCTGGTCTGGCTGGCTATGTATGTATCGTACGTACAGGTTGCACCAATAGAGCTAGGTGGCTGAAAATTTCAACATTTACTCATTATGTCTCTCTCTCTCTCTCTCTCTCTCTAGAAGCAGGGGAGAGAGTCATTATTGTTATGAATTGAACAAACAAAAACGAAATTGTGTAGAATGACTGAGAAATCCTAATGAATCAACCAAATGCAATTGGCACTTGAAAGACTCATGAATATATTATTGATGGACGGACAAACAAACATACTTTTGGTGAATTACAATAAGATGAATTGAATAAACAAAACAGAAATTAAGTCAATTGACTGAGAAATCCAGACAAATGAAGGAAATTTCAGCAGTGCTTGAAAAACTGATCAGTTGCATACAGATTTATACCATAGTTTTGGAAGTGATTTTCTGTTCTGATTATGGAAATATTCATTTTACACAGCATCTGAAATGCAGGGTCGATGTTGCTTACCTTCAGGTGATATTTACAAACGTCTATGTAATGAAAAACAGGCCTTCCTGCAGATCTGGAACCATTGACAAGCTCACCTTACAATGCGTATTTGGGTATTCGTCCATCCTGCATGGGGCTGACATGACCAAGCCATCGCAAGCGCCTTTGACTGAGCAAACATTAAACTAATTATTTATTTAATTCAATTTGTATTCTTTAATATCATTTATTTTTATACTCCTTTTTTCATTTATTTATATTATTAGTTATTTATTTATATTACCAAAAAACTTGACGAAAAACAAACCCATTTAAATGTTGGTCCTACAATTCAAAATACATGCGCAAATATTAATGTAAAATAAATTAAATAATATATTTAAAAAAAGATTTCTGTGGAAACTTTTATCACATCATTGCAGCTATTTATTTTCTCCATGAAAACCTTCATCACGCAATCAACTCGTGTCCATTTTGTGCATCCGTAGTCGATTCCATCAATGGTTAAAATTCGCACTTACCTAAAACAAAAAATTGCCGAAAATGTATTTTTCCTAAGTAGTTTGACTGAATCGGATGGCCATGTTTCGAAAAGGGAGACCATTACATTTTCGGTGATTTCAACCATTGCCTATTTCTGCTACGGAGGACCAATTTCGACACATGGTCAATCTGATTATGTTTATATATTTAAAAATGATTCAGATGCAAAGGTGAGTTTCAGTGACGTTACCGGTATAAAGGCAAAAACCATCCTTTTGGATTTGCAAAGATTTGGGGTGATTGTCAGTCATATGATCCCTCGGAATAAATCCTGTCTAGTAATCCTGTGTATGAGTAGTTTCTCTAAATTGCGTTCACTCAAATATTACATTAATTATAATATTTCGACAGTTTTCATACTTTATCTATAATCAAGATGCAATAAAACTTTGTGGATATTTTAACAGAAGGAACGAAATGATGTTCAACACCGTTTAGTTATTCCCCTTATTCTACAATCAGACGACAATATTTACACAACATAATTTGACGTTTTTTCATTATTCCTTTCTTTGAATCATTCCTTATTTCTGTCATTCTTTTCAATCTCATTGTTATAAATTGAACAAACAATTCAGAAATTGTCTAGATTGACTGAGTGGGGAATTCGAAAAAGAAAAAGTAATTAATTATATCAACCCTTAAAGCCTACTTTCTTCACTTTTTGTTTTCATTTATCTTATTTCACATCTGAAAGGTGAGTTGAAGAATCACTTTCTCCACTTTTCGTTAAGATTCTGGGTACAATATAGGTGGTCCCGATTATTGGAATTCACCTGACGTGAAGTAGACATGTAATAATCTGTTGAAAATTTATGAAGCGAGCCAAAACAATTTAACAATTTAATTTATTCAAAACAGTAACAAAATATAATTTATGTATTTACTTCTGTTTGTCTTTCATGATTTCTTTTCTTTCTTATTTGTCCGTCGTTTTTAACATCGAGTGTGCGAGGCTATGAAACTTTACAGTCGGGACCACGTTCCCTATATTGTGACAGATTTTGTTTACCAAACCAGAGTATTTTTGTAGGAAAATGTTTTCTTCTCATATACTTTGATTTGCCTTGAAAGAATGACTGAATCTGACTTTGTTTTCTTCCGGAAATTTTTCATTTTTGTCAAAAAATGAGAATAAGTAACTTTTAAAGTGAGAGAAAGTGAATTGGCTCTAAAGTGGGTGTTCGATTTACAATGTATGTATAATGTAAAACTGGACCCTTTCTTTGTATCCATCCTTCTGACTGCAGTGTTCAACGTGATCGCACCTGTGTACTCCTTACAAATACTTTAGCAGTTTTGTCATACAGTTACTATAAAGTAATCTACAGTGACTAAAAAAAACCCAACTAAACACCATGATTTTAATCCCATGTAGTAAAACATGATATTAAGAAATAATAATAAAAATTAAAAACTTCTACTTTTTACCAATATTTCTTTTTAGTTTTTCAACATTATTACATAATTAAAAATGTATACTTCTTGTTTGTAAATTAAAAATTTTAAAAGCAAAACAAACTGACCATTAAAAATGTAATAGCTGGTAAAGCCTTCTTTATTTCTTAAACATGTAAGAATATGTTTTTTCATTGAATTAACTAGTTCAATATCACAATATTATCCCATATTTCTTCTACCACCAATGATGATGTATTTGAGGATGATGAGGTGCATATACATTTCAGAAAAACTGATCAGAGGAGGATGTTAAGAGGGCAGACATTTTGGGTTATTGGAATTTTTCATAAGGAACAAACTTGCATAATTATACACGGATTCATCATCATTGGAGATCAATTCTGAAATTGATGAGGACAGTATTAAACTTATAATATTGATCACAAATTAGTAAACGAGTGTTATCAGTTCAAAGAATATTTGCATTTTAGGAAATCCCAGAACACAGACGGAAACACGCCATCTAAAATGCAATGCGCAGAAGTTCTTCAGCTTATGTGTGATCAACACTTAATTGAAATGTTCCCCAATATTACTATTCCACTTAAGTTGTACTTGACAATGCCTATTATGAGCTGTGAGGCAGAAAGTGATTTATCAAAGCTATCCTTTATAAAGAACAAATTTTGGCCTACCATGACTGAAGAGCGCTTAAATTCTTTATGTATATTTTCTCTAGAAAATTACATTGCAAAGAAGCTCTCATATGACAAAACAGTATGTGAATATGTTGCCAGAAAAAACAGAAAAAAATGTGCTTTATGTAGTATGTATTCTCATAGGTGTCTAAAATATAAGATTATATTGACTGCGGTCCTTGCTATGTTTTATTTCATCATTCCATGATGCATGTATATAACGTTTCCCTAACAAAAGCTTCAGGGCCCCTAAAATGTAGGTCCACCACTGCCCTTAATCTGTGTTCATCTTTAATGTATGTGTAATGCTAAACTGGAAACTTATTTTCTCTCTGTTAATTTGTTAATGACAGGTATCGTAATATTTAAAGAGCAAAATGCTTGCCATTGATGAATTTTGTTTGTATTAAAAAATCTTTTTTCATGTTCGGAATGCATATCTGTCCATTTTTTTCATGGTTTTAAATCAGTCCCTAGTGTGGATGGGTTCGGGTTTAGGGTTTGGTTATGGTTAAAATTACAGTAAATTTTAAAAAATCTTTTTAAATAACCGTATTTAAGTATAAAATTAAAACTTAATATTTCTCAAAATTGAGAAATTTCTCAAAGTAATGACAGTCATATTAAATCACCTGAAAATTTCCAAAATACTACAAAGTCTGACAAGCAACATATACCTTCACAGCCATACGTGCATAGAGATAGACACCAAGTGAGGGTCCAGTTGAGCATTACATGTACCTTTTAAACCTTCACAACATATAAAAAACTATGAACTGACAAGCAACACACACTTTCATAGTTGTGTAAAACTAGACACAAAATAAGGGTCCAGTTTAGCATTATATTTAAATTGTAAATCGAATATCTGCTGTAAGAAAGACTGGCATAAAGTAAGTGTCCTGTTTGGCATCATATGTACATCGTAAATCGAATCTCTACTTTAGAGCCAATTCACTCGCTTCCATTTTAAAAATTATTTTTTCTCAAAAATGAAAAATTTCCAGAAGAAATGAAGCTTGCTAATCCGAATCTTAACCTAAATTTATACATAGCTTTTTTTTCTTTCTTTTTGTTGAAAATTCAAAAGCCTTCTTGTAAGATTAATTATTCACTGTGATACTGGAACCGGTGTTACATCAAATACAACCCTTCTAATACAATTGTAGCAAAAAAGTCACAGAACTCATTATTATTATTTATTTGATTTTATTAAACAAAAAGAACACCTTTGCAACTTGTGTGTTGCTCAATGGGAGAACCACATTTACTTATTAAAATATTACTCATTTTATTACTATAAATTAAATGTGACATTTTTAACTGATACTTCTTTCCTAGATAGAATTTTGATAGCATTTTAATCTTAACCCCTAAGCATACAAACACACAGGTATATGGATAGGCACTTTTATATTCAATTTTAATGTACATATAATGCCATGGCATTAAGTTGTTATCCATGTGTATGTCATGTCTTGCTAATAAATGACTGACATGAATGTCTTTGTTTTATTACCTTACTTTATCTAAAAGTATTGATTAATTTCACTAAAATACAATGACATATAAATTGTGTTGTCAGTGAGTAAATCTCTGTAATTTTGGCGCAGTAAATTTGTGGAAAACTAGAAAAAATAGCACATTTAATTAAAACTGCAGTTTGGTGTAGTTTGTTTATTTTAAGCGGCACCCAATCAAAATCTCAATGGGACAAACATTTCACTGATTGAGTGATGAGATTATAATTTATTTTATACCTCTTCTCATATTATTCTAGATATATATTTTGAACCCTTTTTTTAAGCATCCAACAATTTAAAAAATAATACCACATAGTATTGAATTTTTGTTTACTATACCTCATATTCATTAGCAATAAAATGTTTCTTATTCTATGCTATTTCCACATTGTGGAATTTAAATCCATCAAACAAGTTTGTTTCTTAATAAAAAATGTATTGTATTACTTGAAAATGAATCTTAACATTATGATTATAAAAGTTATCCCCTACACAAACAAATGGTTTCTCTTGTCTTTTTAAATCAATAAGAACATTTGAATCTTACAGGAGTTTGTCTCCTTTGCAAACATTGTGTGTGAGTACTGGCAGATTACCTTTTTGATGAATCTGTTTAACTAATGTAAGGCTGGAGATATCTCTTCTACATTTCATTTGCTATTTCCTTCTCTTTTTAAAGATCTGAAAGGATTTGATGGGATGTTTTATTTTCTTATTTGTTAAACAATTTCTTCTTTTTTTTCACAGAATTCAAATACATAAACAAAGGTGCAAAACCTTATTCCTGTGAGGTGCATGGATCATCATTTTCACAGGATATACATTTAAATGACATATTCAAAAACACACTGGAGAAAATCCATTTACTTGTAAAGTGTGCAGATCAGCATTTACTCAGAGTTCAGATTTAAAATAACAGATGCGATCACATACTGGAGAGAAACCATATTCTTGTGAAGTGTGTGGGTTCGCATTTGCAAGAATATCAGATTCAAAGAGGCATATGCTAACACACACTGGAGAGAAACCATTTAATTGTGAATTATGCAGATCTGCTTTTTCACAGAAATCAACTTTAAAAGTACACATGCGAATACACACTGGAGAGAAACCGTTTAACTGTGAAATATGCAGATCTGACTTTTCACAGAAATCAACTTTAAAAATACACATGCGAACTCACACTGGGGAGAAACCATATTCTTGTGAAATGTGCACATCAAGATTCTCTCATAGTTCAGATTTAAAATTACACGTGCGAACACACACTGGGGAAAAACCATATTCTTGTGAAGTGTGCACACCAACATTTTCAACTAATTCAGATTTAACATCACACATGCGACTGCATACTGGAGAGAAACCTTATTCTTGTAAAATATGTGGATCAGCATTTTCACACCATTCAACTTTAAAAAGACATGTACAAACACACACTGGAGACAAACCATTTACTTGTGAAGTATGTGGATCTGCATTTTCCATGAAAACAAATTTAAAACGACATGTGCACACACACTGGAGAGAAACCATATTCTTGTGAAGTATGTGGGTCTGCATTTGCAAGAATATCACATTTACAAATACACATACAAACTCACACTGGAGAGAAACCATTTACTTGTAATGTGTGTGGATCAGCATTTTCAGATAGTTCAAATTTAAAAAGTCACATGCGAACGCACACTGGCGAGAAACCATTCACTTGTGAAGTATGTGGATCAGCATTTTCACAGAAATCAAATTTAAAAAATCACATGCAAATACACACTGGAGAAAAACCTTATTCTTGTGAAATGTGCACATCAGCATTTTCTCAACGTTCACATTTAAAAAGTCACATGAAAACACACACGGGGTAGAAATCATTGAAGTATGTTTATCTGAATTTCCGTTAGATGTAAATTAAAAAATACACTTATGAATACATGTGAAATGTGTACATCAGCATTTTCTGATGGTTCACATTTGAAATTATACTTGCAATCACATACTGGAGAGAATCCATATTCTTGTAAAATATGTAGATCAGCATTTCCAATTTAAAAAAGTAGATGGAAACACACTTGGAGAAATTCTTTACTTTTAAAATGTGTGGATCTGCACAGTGCAATAATAAAAATACACATGCAAACACATACTGGAATGAAATGTGCAGATCAGCATTTCCTCCTAACTCACATTGAAAATTCTGAAGTTAGAAAAAAGGGGTCCAAAGGAAACCAGACCGCATTTAAACATTTGTCTTTCTCTTTTTGCTTGACACAGGAAAATGTCATTTGTGGACAAGATATTTACTGGCAATGAATTTATTACAAGAATCCAAAATGTATGGAGTTGATATATTTTGTTCTCATCGCAGTAATTTAAGTCAATTGTGGTGGTGGTTATTGTTAGGGATTGGGTCATTGCTAGATTCAAGACAGTCTTCAAAATTATAATAGAATCTATTGTGAAATTCGCAATTTCTGTTTGGAAAGACCTAAAATATTTCTAATATATCTCAACACCAGGCAATTTTATTTATTTACTTTTTCTTTAGTTTTTAACTGACCTTTCATTTCCCATATGAATTTTAATTTATTTTTTATTTTCAAATATAGGTACAGAAAAAGGTTTATTACAATTTCAATTGTAAAATTTATTCGTCCCACAACTTTGAAAATAAAGATAAAGAGCCTGAAATAAGTATAATTTCGAAAAAGAAAGTTTACGATTGAAGTTGTAATAAACTTATTTTTGTTTGTATATTACAAAATAAAAAATAAATTAAAATTCATATGGGAAATGAAAAGATCGATTAGACTATTAATTTCAAAATCAAATACTAAAAGTAAATAAATAACATTGTTTAGTTTTAAAATAGTTTACATCCAAATGTTAATTGTGAATTTCACACCGATCTATTACCAAAAAGTTAATTTATTTTAATAGTGGAGCAGATAACAGAAAAATCGGGCACATTATGATACAAGTATAATGACTCATTTTCCTTTAGTTAGAATTAATACACATCTGCGGACCTAAATAATCAGATAAATAAAATACCAAACTATAGTAAGCCCTTTATCTTCTGCTAACGCTGCTTCCTTCTAACTCTTCCATAAATCCGGAAATGTTCTGCTGCCCGAAGCTCACTTTTCGATTGACACTGGTTGGTGAATCCTGCATGCCATCTCCACAGCTTAATTACATCTTGGCCTACTAGCTTCTGTCTCTCACTTCATGGTGATAATCTGGTCGTATAACCAGAATTTGCTTTTAGCTGCTCTAATGGCTAACAATAGAACAGCTATGTTCAATAGTCAAGTAGCTAAACACTGTAAAACTCCCAACATGGTGACTAGTGTAGTGACCCTTTTTGTTCTCAGTATTTACCGGCATAGAGTTTCCCCTGGCAACCCAAAATTTGTGTGCCATATCCTCACCTCAGTAAACTTTGCATAGCTAATCCTGATTCCCTGTTTTCAATAATACAGCATTGATCTTCAAATAATCAAACATTATTGAAAACAAAGCATTTCAGTCCAGCTCCATCGACAGGTAACTATGACAAATCACATTCATTGAGTCCCATGTTTCTATGCTATTTCTTTCTTACTAAGTAGCACTAAATAACTAGATCTCTCTTCCGAATTCTATTTCTCCCTATTTCAGTGCTAGCAACTATGTTTCCCCCATTTCCATACTCACTTTTTAGTGTTAGTAAATTAACCTATTCTCTCTTTTGTATCTCTCCCTACAAATAAGTATTTCATTCTCTAGACATGATCATTTTGTTTTATGTTCTTTATTTCAGCCAAAACGTATGTAACATTTATATTGTCTTTATTTCTTATTAAATGTCTCTTTAATGTGTATGTCTACAAATATCTGCATTTTGTCTTTATTTACTATTTCTTTGTATGATATTCTTTAGACACGTGCTATCGGGCCCTTTTTTGACTTTAAATTTACTGCGCTGATTTCATTGTCTTAACAAGATGGCTGAACCAGGTGGTCATTTTATGTTCCAAAAACAAAATGGCGATCCTGCCTTCTTGTTCAGACCTCTCCATGATGTCACAACCCATCCAGCCAATCGGAAACCTTCTTTCACATCACATGACATCCACGTGCGGACCTAGATTTCTCCGTTCATGGCACCTTGCTTCTTTCTTTCTATAGTAGGCTACAACAAGTAACTACTGTTTATTATTAAATAACCCATTCTTATACAGAACTCCTATTACCAAAACCATGACATGACATTCGGGGTGTTTGTTCTCCAGAGTTTTCTGATCAAATCTGTCTGATTGACCATTTGAAAATTCAAGATTTGGCCACCCGAAGTTGATTTTTGTCATAAATTTGAACGATTTTGATGTCGATTTGTATGTTTTAAAACATGCTAGAATATTGTTTTACTAATTTAACACCAGTATAATCATTTTAGTGATATAATTTAAAATTAGTAATAGAAAAGTAACAAAAACGATTGCCAATATATCTTTATGGGAAAAGTAACATAAAGAATGCCAATATAACTATATTGTGCATATGTGAATATTCCTCTAGCTGTTACTGCTTATATATGCTGATTGTTGTGCACGAGAGCCCTAGCTCAAAGCACTTGCATCTCCAGTTGCAACCTTTCTTACAGGAACACTTGGTGAGCTCCTGAATGCTGGCTGCAATTGGGGGTAATGGTGACCAACATATATGCCATGTCTCTTCTTCATGTTCCCACCCCCAGTCAGCAGGACTGGTGAAGAGTCATGAGAACAACTGACAGTCATCTTTCAGCATCTTCTCCTTAGAACTGTTCCTAGCTTGCTTTAAGACTTATTTAAAGAAAGAAACTGTGTTCTTATTAAATTGGTGATAGAATGAACATTCATCTTTATTCTTTAGCCCCTTCACGAATAACTGTAGCTGCTCTTTGCCCTGCTGGTGTACCAACCATTTCAGCAAGAGCTGGGTCTGCAATATTCTTTGTGTCTAGTGCTAGTAGGTCAGCTGACTGTTCTTGGAATGGGTGCCAATCTTCTGCAACACTACAGAGAGTGTTTTTACCTTCTCAAAGAAAGATCCCTGGGCACACAGTATCTGGCTACTAGACGACACACATCGGGTCTAGCTGCTATCCACCTACGAAGTGCTACCGGGTCTTTTGTCAATCCAATGGCCCCTCCATCACCTTTGATGAATTATTTTGTTGCCCTTGTGAAACTCCCTCGCCACTTCTGGATGTTGTTGCTTAAGGGACATCATGTCTCAGAAGTGAAATTGGCTCCATTGTGCATAACTAATCACCACTACCCACAACACTTGTTTAAATATTGTTTGGTTTAGGTTATTCATGTGTCCTGACATTTACATCTATGTATTCAGACTTTGCCCAGCTATAACCACCGATAGTAGTAACATGAAACTTTGCACACACTCTCAGTGAGTAGGGAAAATGTTTTTTTAGTTTATTGAAAGTTCCCCTCCAAAACAGGGTTTTAGTGGGGGGTTCAATTTTCAATGTAAGCTTATGCTAAATTGGTCACTTAGTTTGTTTTTGAAAACAATGCAAGGCAAGAGAAGTAACTTGTTCATTGATCACCCCTTTTTCCAATTTTGTAATTGATCACCACGAGGCTGAGAAAAAACAACCTTTTCACATATATACCATTTGTTATGCATGTAATTGTTATTGCAGTTAATTATTCATTGCTACCCACAACAGACCAGTTTAAAAACTTTTGCTGGGTTTAGGTTATTATCCATTATCTCATGCCTCTGTACTTCTCTCTCTCTCCTTATGCCAGTATCTTTTCATTCTCTCCCTTATCCCTTCCATTCTTTGTTGCCAGACAATTATTTTATCTAAATGTTATACAAACATGAATTAGATTAATATGCAAAGATTGTCCTACCACCCGTTCTCTCTTCCTACCCCATCAGTAAATTACCTAACTTTCTTTCCTCCCCTCACTTCCTACCCTTTTATTAAACTAACTCCCCTTTCTGCCTTTCTCTCTACCAACTCCTTCAATAAATTACCTACATTTCTTTTCTCCCCTGTTTATTTCTAAATAAAATAAGGAATATTTAAAATGAAATAAGGAATATTTTGATTTATATAATCTATATTATGTCATCATTTTCAGTCCGATTTTATCACCATTGAGCTATTCCCATGCGGTAAGACTGCATCCTTTTAAATCCAATGTTATAATCATTGAACTATTCAAATGCAAGTAGTCCTCAACATTTTCAGTTCAATGTTATATGTATTGAGATATACCCATGCATTACGACCTCATTATTTTTAGTCGAATGTTATAACCTTTGAGCTATTCCCATGTAGTAGGACCTCATAATTTTCAGTCCAATGTTATTATTTTATTTAAAATATCTATTTTATTTAAAATACTAGAAACCATCAACCAAAATTGTCAACATAGGTTTCTTCAGTTTTCAAGTGGGTTTTGCTGGCTCACTAGCTATGTATGTATCATGCATACAGGTCACACCAATGGAGCTAGATGGCCTGAAAATTTAAAACATTTACTCCTTATTATGTCTAGAAAAACAGTTTTAAAAAAAATTAACCCCCTCGCCAGTTTGGTTTTTAGTGGGTAGTTCAATTTGCAATGTAAGTTTTTTCTAAATTGGTCCCTTAGTTTGTGCCTGGCAGTGATCATGCTTGTTTTTTGAAAATTCAGACTTTTTCAGTGATCACCAACCAAAAGGCAAGTGAAGTAACTTATTCATTGATCACCCCTTTTCCCATTTTTTAAAAATTAATCACCCCAACACTGCATGCTGCCAAAAGATGTTGGTAATGTGATGATTTCTATAGAGTGTCTAACAAGATCTGTTCTTATTTCATTTAGAAAGAAACAGACAAGAAAAGGAATTTAATTTGAGCAGTGAAAGCATTCAATCAAACCGTTAACTTCAGGATGGTAAGCTGTTGTGTGGGTTCTTGTGCTGCCCAGGAGGTCGGTTAGCTGTTGGAATAAATTCAATTCAAACTGTTGTTCTCTGTCTCTAGTCAGGGACTATAGACGTGACGCCGAATTGAGTTATCCACCCTGACAAGAGTGCACGTGCGACCATTTCAGCCGTAAAGTCTGTGATGGTTATGGCTTCTGGGAGGTGAAATGCTCAATGCAAGTGAGCAGGTATGCATATCCATTGCTAGGTGGCAATGGACCTGTAATGTCTATATGGATGTGAGCAAGTCTCTCGTCAGGAACAGGAAACTCCACCACTGATGCACGTGTGTGTTTGTGTACTTTCGACTTCTGACATGTCATGCAGGCTTGTGTCCATCGTTGGATGTCGGCTTTGATCCTCGGGATATTAAGGTGTCCGAGGCTTTTACTCCAGGATGCAAAATGTTATGTAACACATTGAAGATCCTGCGCTGTAACTTCTGTTGGACAAATGGGCATGGCTGGCCTATGGAATTGTCGCAAGTCAGCTCCAGATGTTATGCAGCTGCTAGGGTTTTAGCGTCAATCCCAGGGTCCAACATGTAGGTGTCCGATGTAAACTGCAGTAATAGGTCCAGGTGCCTGATTTCTGATAGTGCATGTTTGTATGTTTTTGTCTTGAATGCACCAAGCAGAAGTTTGTCATCTGTCAAAATATGGAAGAGACGCCCGTCCAGTAAGTGGCGAAAGTCACGGACTGCTGAATAAGCCACGTACAACTCTCAACTGAAAGTACTGTTGGATATAGTGTGACTACCTTCCAACAATAAAATTCCCGGAATATATACTTTGTAACGTATGTGCCGGGAATAATGAAATAAGAAAAACAAACAGGGGTACAGTTTGAAATAACCAAGTCAC
>VCCN01003952.1:3241825-3252606 GCA_006491835.1 Architeuthis dux
GTTGGAGATACCAGTTGTGTTTCACCTCCCTTGACAAACAAAGCTGCCTCCGCCATCTTGTCAAGGTCGAATTATGAAAAAGTCAAATAAAAGGAAACTATATTGTTGAAATAACTTATCATATGCAAATCATGAATTGCATCAACCAATCAAACTGAAAAGCATACAAAGATATTGAAACAATATTATCGATTTATTGTTACTTAAATCTTTGATGAAAAAACGATGTGGCTTCGATGCAACGTTTAGGATATGCACTCAGTGCAACAAAAAGAGACAAAGGGGAGCAGTAGGTAAAACAACTCAAGAACACAGAGCATATCTTTTAAAATAGATGAGTAAAGACAAAAGAATTAATGAACTCAAACCTCAATAATATAAATTCGCAGTAAATATAAAGAGAAACAAATAAAAAATGTTGGGAATTTATGGTCTCAACAAAAATGATGGGGAGTTTATGCAAGACAACCATTTATCTATAAGCACATTGGCGATTGAAAGCAAGCGAGTTGATTCTGAGAAAATGGTCCGGGAAACCAGTTTATTTCAAGAATTGAGTACTGCTTACAAATGCATGAGTTACGCCGGTCTTTTGTACTTACAAAATACAACTGAGACAGCCAACCAAAAGAAATCAATGAAACACAAAATTTATATGGCTTATCAATGGTTTCCCGATGTTGTGATTGTAATAAATGCGTTGCGCTATTTCGCTCTCTATGGTCACTTGCAAGACATGACCTCTTATCTCGTGACCTTTGTCTATCACACGTTTATGATCCTGATGGCCGTTTTCTCGTGCATGCGGCCTTACCTCGCGAAACACATAAGCCTCTTCATTGTTAGAATATTTAGTCACACAATGAACAACCGAGATGGATCCAGTATTAATCGACTCGCAAAGATCACTCGATTCTACGTGTTTTTTACTTGCACATATAGCCTTTTGTTCAGCATCAGCTCCGAACTTTTTGCCCCTTCTTTTTACCCGATGAATAACATCGTCGTACAGACTTATCCGTTCAAGAAATCCAGCCTCTTCTTCTACCCGACGTTTTTGCTTTTCGGATTTGCCACGACTCTATGTTCTCTCCGTCTTTATGTGATGTTGGCTCATTGTTTTGCCATGTGCCACTTTTTGACGCTGGAGTATATTCACCTGGCACAAGCGATCAGGTCTCGGATAACAGAGATCAAAGATGATGATGGCCATTTGTTGGAGGCACATCGTGCCAAGTTTGAGGCGTTGAATGACCTGCTCAACCACGTCAACCGAATCAGTAATATTCCCTTGATGGTGGTCATATTCTTCTGCATATTTGAACTGTGTATGATGATCTACGGTTTGTTCCAATACATCGAAGAGATTGATTTTTACGTGATATCCATATCAGCCGGATTTGGCACGCTGTTCACTGTCCTTCTCATTGGAGCAGGTATTATCCTCCGTTCAAGTGTAAGTAGTTTCGATTTTAGTTTTGCTTTTTGCTTTTATTTGAGAAACCCTTCTTCATTCTCTAATTCTGTGTCGATGCAATGACCACTCTTTGTTTTCAAATGTGAATTATATATCTGCCTGGGGGCCAAGGCTTGAAGATTATAAAATGGTGTTATGATATACTGCCACGGTAGGTCATTTCCGGGCTAACACGTGGGTGGAAGTGGAAGTGGACCCGATGACCCCAGGAAAGATGCATATGCATGGGTGTCCGAAAACAGGATGTTGACTAAACTTGCAGGTGTTTTCTGGAAATCAACTTGGGCGATCAAAGCCCATGAGAGAGCCAAAACAGAGATTCAGAAGCAGACACAGGCAGCAGCCGGGTCGAAAGGCACGGGACCGAGTTCCCTGTTGGGAACAGTCTCATTATTTCTCTCCCACTCTTTATTCTCCGGCCTAAACAATGCATTCTTATGAAATAAAGATATGCTCTCATATTTTTATAAACAATAGAGAACGAGAATAGTAGCCCGACTGCTATCGGGGACTTACCCCAAAATTCTGTTCGTTCACAGGGTGATCCAACATTTATTAGATGTAAGCCTCGCCCCTTTTAGCAAAAGCTGTGAGACAGGTCTTTCCCCATTGGCTAACCACTATGCAGGGAAAAACTGGGTCCGCCCCAAATTCCTTAACCTTGGAAAAGGCGCTCCATTTTTACCTTAATCGACCCTTTCCGAATGTTTCTGTTAATTGGTTCTTAATGATACTCCCGGAGAAGTTGACTGGCGCTAGCCATCGTGCTCCAGACATAAACCACTTGCCCAAATCCGGGATTGGCAAGTTTTCTCCCTGCATGGTAGGTCACTCGGGAGTCAACTACAGATCATCCTTTCTCGAATATTTTACAGGGGTCAATATTTTTGGACTTTTTACGCACGTAATCCTAACACAAACACACATGTACATTTTCATGCTAATTTTGTGGGCATTGAACTTTTACTCACGCACGCACACACCGTCACATTCATATACACATATTCCCATGCTGATACACACATACACACACGCACAGGCGTGTGCATTTGCGGTGCACGCACCATCAGTGCAGTCAACTGCTCCTAATGTTAGTACACACGCTGATCACAATGGCGTTGTGGAACTTTGTCTTTGCTTTACTGCAGAATCAGATTAAATGCCAGCGTGAGTAGGTAAACACTTTCCGCTCTTTGGATTTCTCGTTTCTACCCCTGGGAATCTTCATAATGAAGAGCTCTAATAATTGGCAATGAATAATTACGTGAGGGGTTCTCAAACCTTTTCCTCCAGTGTACCACTTCGTCCTATCCGGCAGCGTTGGCCCAGCCCTTGTGAAGAATATAGTACAAAATGGATGGATATCATAGAGCAGACAATAGGCATGAAGCATTAGAAACCGTCAAACTGAACTGTCACCAAAACTGTCAACATATGTTTCTTTCAGTTTTCAAATTGGTCTGCCTGGCTGGTTGGCTATGTATGTTTGTATCACGCGTACAGGCTACACCAATTGAGCTAGAAGGCTGAAAACTTCAGCATTTACTCCTTATTATGTCTAGAAAAAAAACGTTTTTTTTGTTTTTTGAAAATTCCACCCCAACCTAAATAGGTTTTTACAATGTAAGTTTATGCTAAACTGACCACTAGTTTGTGTTCGCTTGTTATTTTAGTGATCACTGTCCAACAAAATGCGAGAGAAGTAACTTATTCATCCCTTTTCCCAATGTTTTTTAATTGCTCATCCCGAATACGGCATGCTGCCAAAAGACGTTGGTCACATGACGGTTTCTGTTGGGTGACTAACCAGACCTGTTTGTAATTTAATTTAATTTAATGTTACATTGTTAATGAGATGGATGAGCTTGGATTGGATTTCCAACAACTAACCCAATTCAAGGCGCTCTTTCAGAGAGACACAACCGCATGTCATTCCCCGTTGATAAAGTTTATATAGTTTTTAGTTCATACTATAAAAAAAGGCACAGCAAGAACATGGGAGGAAGTTTAAGGAGCATGAATATACTTGCACACCAGAGATGTTTGATTTTACAGAATTATCATTTTGATTTACGCAGTGTTGCCAACTGTATATCAGGTTTACGAGACACGAGTTGCGTTTAGTTATTTGTGATTACTTCAAAATTCCAGTGTTTTTAGGAAACTAACGTGCCCCCGTAATTTCTCTTGTGTATCCCTTGAAGTATGCGTACCCCAGTTTGAGAACCCCTGGGTTGCATCTTGAAAAGGGTCTTGCCACATCTTTGAAGCGCTAAATGATATTAATTTCATCGTTAAAGACAAAGTCAGCACATATTTTCCCATACAAAGATAGTGGGAAAATATCAGAATTGCCTTTCGAATTTTTGATACTTGCTTCCCTTATAACCACTTATGTCAGAATACAAGAATAATTGTTAATATTCTAATCTGTGCTGGAGATTAAGAATTTAAAAAACAAAAACAAAAAACTGAATATTTTCAATAAACTATTAAAAATTATTTTTAAAGCATCTGTAAAGTTTGGTGGAGCCAAGATCATGGTACGGGTATGTTTCTCATATGAAGGCTTTGGGGGAAATGGTATTAATTGATGGCATAATGGATGAATACCAATATATATCAATTTTAAGCAATAATTTAATACCGTCTGCTAATAAATTTGGATTCACTGATTTTATTTTTCAGCAGGACAATGATCCCAAGCATACATCAAAATATGCAAGGGAGTTTTTTGAGCGAAATAGTATTGAATTATTAAATTGACCATCCCAAAGCCCCGATTTAAATCTTATTGAAAATGTTTGGGGTGATATTAAAAGAAAAATTGCAGGTAAACAATTTAATAGTAAGAATAATTGGTAATACACTAATAATGGAGCGGGGCGGGCACAAGTTTCACTAAAATCTTTATATAAAAATGATCAATTAAGTGTTTTTATGTTTAGAAGGACTTTTTTAACGCATTAAGGATGATGAATCTCCTTGTTTGAATGATTTGGAGTTTAATTTTCTGTTGAGCGTTGAAAGATTCCAATAACCCAAGATGCCTCACCTCTTAATATCCTCCCCTGATAATCTTTTGATGGAATGTATATGTACCTCATTGTTCTCGAATACATCATCATTGCCACTGAAATTATCATTATTTGAATGATGAGATTCTCGTATCAGAGTTCTAAATGAAACAATACCAGTAACCCAGAAGTTACCTCCGAGAAATTTATTCATGCGATTAGAAATAAATATAATTTATAATATTTTAAAAAAACTTTTGACTTATATAAAAAAATGTAGTGAAAATTTTGTCCCCCCTCCCATTATTAGTGTATTACCGAATGATTTATTTAAGGCGGTAAAAGAAATATGGGATAATTATGATATTGAATATGCAAGAAAACTAGTTAATTCAATGAAAAAACGTATTCTTACATGTTTAAGAAATAATTAAATAATATTAAATTTTTAATGTTCATTTGTTTTGCTTTTAAAATTTTTAATTTACAAAAAATAAATATAAATATTTAATTATGCGATAATGTTGAAAAAATAAAAATAAATATAAAATATTGGTAACAAGTAAACCTTTTAATTTTTATTATTATTAATTATTTTTACTACATATGATTACAAATTATGGTGTTCAGTCTTTTTTAGACACTGTAGTTTACTTTATAGTAACTGCATAGCAAAGCCTTTAAAGTATTTGTAAGGAGTACACGGATGAGATCACGTTGAACGTAGGACGTATCTCAACGGCGCTCCCGAGCGCCCATTAAAGGAACGTTGCTATCGCCAAGAAGCGTGTTGGCATAGATATCATATATTGCTTAGCGACCGATCCCTTATCTCTGTGCTTGATCTGTACAATTTTGTTGAAAAATTCACTCATTAAAAAGAAAGTTGCTTCTGGGGCTCCTCCGGTATCAGGGGCCATGAAGCTTAAGTTTAGTTTAATAATAAATCCGCCACTGAGTACATGTAACCTTGTAGGTGGACATTTTCTATTTCTTATGGTTGATGGTTGTGTCATATTTATTTTAATGACCTTAAGCAAATCATCCATAAAGCCATCCCCAGGGTTTCCAAATTGACTTTTAACGTTAATGTTCTTCTTTGTTTGCAAGTCAAAGGTAAAAGCATCATATCGATAATCAGATAAAATGTGTTCAACATGTAGGACTAATCATGTTTATTCTAATACCGCTGTTGTAATTTGTACCAATCGAAGGGCTAAAAGGTATCATCCGATTGAAGTGCTAAAAAGGTATCATTAGGAACACATTTCCCTTGTCTATTACACCACGGAATAGCTTTTGAAATAGCAACATAATAAAAGTTAATTGCACATATATTTCTCATTTTAAAAGGAAACATTTTGCTAGACCCCCTTTCACATCACATGACTTCCACGTGCGGCCTAGATTTCTCCGGCATGGCCCCTTCTTTCTTTCTTTCTTTCTTTTTTCTAGACTAGGTTACAATAGTAACTACTGTTTATTATTAAATTAACCAATTCTAATACAGAACTCATGTTACCAAAACCTACATACTGGTAACTGCAATATAAATACCTTCAAAACTTATAAAACGTTAGAAAAACAAATTTGTTGTAAGATGATGAGTGACATACTTCTTTAATAAAAATGAAAAATTGATATCTTCGTAAAGAAATCAGTTTTGTTTTTATGTCGATTTAAAAAATAAATACCTTAACATGTTTCGACTTATTAAGTCACATCATCTATCCGACTTCCTTTTGAAAACGACTTAATAAGTCGACACATGTTAGGGTATTAAATAATAAATATATATGGTTGTGTGTATGTATATACAAATATATATATATATGTAATTATGTGAGCGTGTGTGGAATCTCAAAGGCGGAAAAACACAAGCATTTCCCGCTACAACGGGGAAACCTGTCCGCCAAAACTGAATTGGCTTTAGCAGTACAAAGACGTTGCAATCAGATTACTTTCAACCCTCGCTTGTTTTTTCACGTTTGCCTGCTACTGGAACCATGTAAACCAGTACTAGCTGTTCCATGTTCGGATGAAGAGGGTGGTTAGAAACCCAGTAGAATTGAAAATAAGACATATCAAAGGGCGGATGAACTCCAAGTGTCAATTGCCATCTAACTAGAGATGGTGTCTCGATTAAAATACCGTCGAGAAGGAAAGGGAAACTACTCCACTATCCATCCCAAGAACAAGCATGGCAATACACAATTTACAACGGCGTGAAGGGGGTCAGCTCCATTGTAACTGATTCCTCGCCCGGTAAGGACGACCACGTACGGCCGGTGTCGCCTGAGCGTCACCCAGCGTCCGTCCGAAACAAGAAAGAAAGAAAAAAGTGTTAAAAGGAGAAAAATTGCTGAAAGCGACAAAGAAAGGAAACTGTGTCGTGCCATGATTTCCCACGTCCTGAAGGAAGAAGACACGACATAATAAACGTCTGTGGTGGTTCGTATCAAATTTGCTACTTCACTCAATCAGTTAATTGAAGTGAACGGCCACGTTTTACTTTCTTGGGAACAAATGTTGAAAGACTTTTATAAACGCATTCTGATCTGCAAGAGAAGAAGTGAAAAGTGGATGAAAAGTCATTCAATAGAAACCGTCATGTGACCAGCGTCTTTTGGCAGCATGCCATGTCGGGGGTGGGGGTCAATTAAAAAAAATTGAAGAAGGGGTGATGAATGAATAAGATACACTCTCCCGCCTTTTGTTGGATCACTAAAAATCGTGAAAAGCCGAACACAATTTAGCATAAACTTACATTGTAAATATAACCCCTCATAAAAACCTTTTTGGGAGGAGGAATTAAAAAAACAACGTTTTTTCTAGATATAATAAGGAGTACACGTTTGAATTTCGAGTCCTCTAGCTCCATTGGTGCGGCCTTACGTGTGATAAAAACACCTACATAGATAGCCAGCCAGACCAGCTTGAAAACTGAAGAAACCTATGTTGACAGTTTTGGTGACAGTTTTGGTTGACAGTTTCTAATTATTTGCGTCGCTTTTCTCATCAATATGTGGGAATGTGTCGCATCTGTTTAAAACAGTTTTAAGAACACGATGCAGGCCTGATGAAGTGCATGAGCCATACGTAATACATTTGAAAGCACACTCTGTCTGTCTGTCTCTCTCACATATTTTGTATTTAATATACTTTTAAACATCTGGTCTAAAACACACAAGACAATCTGATACAAGTAACATCACTCAACTTTGGTCTTTTTCTTTCTTTCTATTTTGTTCCTTTATCTTTTTTTGACTGCTAGACTGGCACTATATGTTATCGATCATATCGTTCGTTGAAAAAGTCACACCCATATTGATCGTTCAAACAATATGTAAGCACGCTATGAAGTAAATTAAAGTTTCGATATTGCTTCCTTTGTTGAGACACCAACAAGCAACTCTAAAATGAATACCTGGTAATATACGAGCGAGTGTACAACAAAGCCACGCCCACACACATGCATACACATAAGTGTGTACATAACAGTCTGGATACCTTTCTCTTGAAACACACGCATTCCCAGCTTGATTGACCTTTATTCTTTCTTTCTCCCGCTTGCCCCTCTTCCAGACTTGTTTATGCTTAATTATGTGGAAAACCTATGGGAAGCCAGTTCGCCGAACAACCTTTTAACGAAAAGGGCAGATACCAGGATAGGGACCTTGGGAATCAGTTTAAGTGGTGGACTGGAATCCACAGGGAAAAAGAAGAGTTTGGAGGCCAAAGCAGAAATGGAGGAGATCAGTCGAGAGTGAAGCAAAAGCGGGCGGACTGGCATTAGCACAGCTTAGGGTAGTGGCCCAGCCAAGGGGAGTTGCCCAGAACCGAATCCGCTGGCGTGGTGAAGTTGCGGCCCTATGCCCTACAAGAAGATTACAGGGATAAACAACAATAATAAACATCTGAGAAAATCTGTCTTGCAGGCAACGAAAGCAATTGGTCCAACGAATAAGTAGTAGACAGTCATATCTGATACGTTAGAGTCAGAATGAGCAATATTGTTTCATCGACACAAGAAAGGTTTTCTGATGAAAAAACAAGAAGAAAATGCGGCGAGACGATATTGGCTCAAAGCATCGAGATCATATACAAGACTATGACGTTTCTGTTAATCAAGGCCACCCACCCCAAACGAATTGCCTTCAAAGTGTTCTCCTACTTTACTTTGTTCATATCATTATAGCACTGAATTCAGGGCGATCTTTGCTTCTCTTTATAGACGATGACGTGCGAAAAGAAAACTGCATTCTGGCCCTTGTGGTGGCTTTTTACACCAGCTTTGTCACTTGCAGCATCCTTTACCGCTTGTTTTGCACAGACGGTTTTATACAGATGCGCGACCGTTTGCTAGAGCTCGAACTTCACATCGAAGATGAAAAGAAGCTGATCCACATGACTCAGCAACTCAAAATCTTCCTTACTGTTAAGCTGACGATTGGCTCATTATTCTCAATACTGTTTTGCTCATTGTTGATATTTGTGCCTGGTGAAAATTCAGCCTTGCTGATATTTTATTCCTTTCCAATACCAGTTAAGGGTAGCGCTAACTTGATGGTCTCAATACTTGTTATAGTTCTTCTTGCCGTTGGCTCTCTGTGGACGCAAGTGATTGCCTACGTCGCCATGTGGTTGATGAGATTTCTCCGAAACGAATTCGATTGTCTGGCAGAATCTTTCCGCAGAGATTTTCCTCGCCTAGTTAACAGTCAGAAAAACAATTTAAACGTAACCGAAAGAAGCTCTCGTATCTTTGAAATCTGTGAAGCTCACGATAATTTGTGCGGCGTTTTGGATTCGACGAACTTTCTTTGTCGCATTTATTTAGGCTTTTCTTTCTCGGTTACAATAGCCCTGATCTGTCTGTTAACTTACGAAATAATCCATCAAACAATGGATACGACTTTCGAAAGAATTTATTTGACATTTATTGTGTTTTCCACCGCAACCGAAGCCTTTCTTTACTTAAGAGAGAGTATTAAACTGAAATTAAGCGTGAGTATTTTCCGATATTTTATAAATTTTACTTTCGTAATGTTCGAACCTTCACGCATCAGTAATAAGTTGCGTGTGACGTCATCATGAAACAATTTTCACTTCAATTTATTTTCCCCAAAATAAAAGACATAACATTCTTTTGAATTATACAGTTTGTAAATAACATATGAGTGGCCGCGCATGATAAGTGATAATATTTTTGTTATTTTTAGAGTTACAATACTCAGGTTTTTAAAAATGTATTTTGAAGCCTGAACACTGCATTATCATGTATAGAATGTTCAAGCTTCAAAATAATAAATAATGTTCGATTCGCTCTAATGTCCCCCTCAGCTGGGCTCTTTAGCTATTCAATCTAGGATTCCAACCCAGCCTGAAGATGAATGAGTTCAGTCAGGCTATCTCGCCCTTGACACACCCATGATGAAATCATCTGTTGTGACCTATCAGTGAAGGTCTATTTTAAATAACATATAAGACCAAACCTTCTGAGACAAAATTTCTTTTCGACCAAAATTACTATTTTTAGTAAAGCTTAATATTATGATGGTCTTTCATTAATTCCTACCTTTTTATTTTCATTTTTTACCTCAATATTTCCGCAATGGTCTTCCATTAATTCCTATCCTTTTAATGTCCTTTAAAAAAAATGATATTTCAATAATTTTTGAGACCAACATTTTCATGGAACTTTCCTAGCACCGTAATCCACCTCCATGTAGTTTGTGTGCCTCTATCCGTTGCTTAACTAACAAGAAGTACATCTTTAACAATTTCATGAATGTATAAAATTCAGGAATTAATTCTACGTAAATTACCCAGAATTAACTCTGCGCTTTGTTCTGACATTTTTATTATCATTTATTTCCTTCGTTTATTCCAATATATGCACATATACGCACATGCATACATATATTTGTATATATATACAATACTTAGATTAAATTATTAAATGAAAAAGAAGCAAGTTTTTTTGTTTCTATCCTTCTAAAATCATGTTCAGAATCGATCAAGGAGATTGAAAAAGCGAACGCACATGGAACGCATATGGAAGAGTATGTTTTATATAAATAAACTATCGCTTATATAAAAAGGTACAGCTCATAAGTATTTGAACAAGTACAGCATTTGTTTTTATTGCCTAAGATTGCAGGGGGTCATTAAGGATTTTGAGCAGGGGCAAATCAACTTACTATTATCATTTAACAATTTAATTCTATTGAAAAAAGATTCCCAGAAATCTATCATTCAGAACCACAAAACATGACTAAATGCAT
>VCCN01003952.1:3363824-3374307 GCA_006491835.1 Architeuthis dux
AACAATATATAAATTTCTATAAAGGTAAGTCCCCAGAGAAATTGAATCCGTTTTTTAAAAATTGGCTCTTAATCGGAAAATAAGAAATACAAAAAACTAAAATATGTTCTGCTTGGAAAGTTTTGTACACATTTTGCTTTAAAAAGAAATCTGCTGGAATTTGTTTTATTATGTTTGTTTTTTTGTCATTACATTATTACTGTTTATACTTCTTGGACCCTTATGAAACATTGTTATTCAGAAAGAATAGTGTTATACTTATCGATAAATGCAAAGTTATACAAAGTTTGATGATGTTGAAAAGAAATGTGGATTATATTTTGTTTAATTACATACAATACATTCAGGAAATGTGAATTACCCCCCCCCTGACATTTGTCGCTAGCGTTGACAGAATGTTGTTGAGCTGCTGACATTTATTGACATTTATAATTTATTTTAAAACTGACTTGAGTTTTCTGTTTATTTCAGTGCAGGATGTTGTTCTTTTAGGAAAAGCTGCTGGCAGCTGAGCACACACCTAGTATTTACAAAAAAATGCCACTGAGAATGTTACTCTTATTTCAAACGAGCCGACAGGGCGTATCTGTCCATACAATATTCGATGCAATCAAAAACATCGGAAACCTGTTCATGCGTTATTAAATGCAGCGATTGTGAGTTCTTTCTTATTAAAACATGCCACGTGATCTAAAAATGAATCAAAAAGGCAAATGTAAATGATTATACAGTACTGCTCATAAATATTTGGAAAAGCACAAACTCTGTGTTCCTTGCCTATGATTGCATTCTTTCCATATACAGTACGACACATAAATATTTGGAAAAGCACAAACTCTGTGTTTCTTGACTATGATTGCATTCTTTCCATGCCACGCTTTCTTTCGTTGGCAAATGCCATGAACTCTTCCCAAGACACAGTCAGTTGTTTCTCTCCGGCTCTGATGAATCCGATGCGATCTGCCCTCCTCCTGTTGGATATTTAGGCACCGTGGGCGGAGGTCACAGATTTGACCCCCAGAGGTATTAAAAGTTATAAACAGAATATCAACGAAAACCCCAAACTGCAAGGCGTCCAGGACCAAACAGACAAACCAGGTTTCAAGTCATAAACAGGATATTGACTGCAGAGGGCGGGCTGGAAAATCAGCGGTGGCATTCGAACCCGATAAAAGCGACACAGAGGCCCTCGGAAAAGGGAGAGACAGAACAGCTGGGCTTGGGAGCACGGGGCCAGTTCTCCTGTTGGGAACAGTCTGTCAGCTCTCATCATCTCTCTCTCCCACTCTTCATTCTCCGCCACGGCACAATGTATTTGATGCTGCTAAAAATATATCATCATATTTTTATAAACCAAGTTTCGAGTCTGCCCTTTTCTCCAAGTTCAGGATTTTCCTCCCGCGGACCAAAATGGATATACAACACACCCTGGTTGGTATTTTCTGGCATGGATGGCCGTAGTAACTGCGTCTGCTATCGTCTTGTGTACTTGATCATGGCACCATTTGAACCGACTTTCGCCCAAGGCTTTGGGACAGTTACTAAGGTGGTGCTGTAACGAGCCTCTTCCAGCGCACAGTGGCATGGGGGGGGGGACATCGCTCTTACCCCATGTATGAAGGTTTGCCGGGATCGGCAGGATGTCGTACGCCGCCTGGACAAGGAATCGGACTCGGCTGAACTCAAATCGCCAGCAATCCGACCAGGTGACCCTTCGCCACTCAACGCTCTCCCACCTCGTCCATGCTCCCTGCTGGCTTAACCCGACCATTTTGCACATACGTTGCTCTTCAGCGCCCGCCCGCACTTCTACCTTGCTTACTTGGGGGCTAGGAAAGTATCCTAGGCCTACATGACCCTTTAATACGGTCCCTACTAGCGCCATCTGCCTTAGTCTTTCCACCACCGCGTGCAGTTCCCTGGTAGCACTCCACTTCCTTCCAGTGCAAATCTCTATCCCTGTTGCTGCCACTTTGGGGTCCCTAGATTCGCTGTATTGCAGGGCCTCCCTTGTTCGTGTTACTACAAACTCTTCTTTGAGACCCCTGAAAGGAATGTGTGGTGCATTTGTGGTGCCGTATAGTGCTGCACTACTTAGGCTCTTTGGCAAGCCCAACATCTTCGTAGTTGTCCGCTGATCCTACGCCCCAGCGTTTCCACAATTGTTATTGGGACGTCATACATGAGTAAAGGCCATAACGCCCGGGGTAGCAAGGCGTGTTGGTGAATCCAGGCTTTGAATCGGCCTGGTAACCCGGGTTTGTCGACCTTGGTCAGCCACCCTTCAAGGTCGATGATCGTTTGGTGGAAAGTAACATTGTCCTCCATGCTACTTGCCCAAGCTTTTGACGGGCTTCTCTTTTAGAGTTCGTTAACCGGAACCTCTCTTTGCCTTTTTAGATTTAGTTGGCTTGAAACTCATCCTGACCCATGTAATGAACTTCTCGAGTCCTCTTATTGGCCATCTGCTACCAGGGACTAATGGTGTTGTTACGGTTAGGTAGTTCATGTACGCCCTAATTGGTGGTTGACGAACGCCAGACCTCGACACAGGCCCCCGGGACATCGCCTGTCGCCTTTACCAACATGTTTATGGCCAAGGAAAAGAGGGTAGCAGAGATTGTGCACCCGGTGATTATCCCTCTCTTCTCCAGTCTGTGCCAGTCGGATTTGGTGGATCCAGAGGCAACTCTCATCCAGAAGTTGTTGTAGTAGTTCAGGATGATGTCGCTTGTACGCTGAGGACATAGTGCCTTTTCTGGCCTCTTCTATGAGCTTGTGAGGAATTGAACCGTAAGCATTGGCGAGATCCAACCACAGGACTACCAGATCACCCTTGTTCTCTTTCGCTTCCCTCAGGAGCTGTGCTAGGACACTTGTGTGTTCTAAGCAACCTGGTATTCCGGCGATCACGCCCTTTTGGACCGATGTGTCTATGCAATTGTTGCCGAAGTGGAACTTTGATAGGCGCCTTTTATGCGGAAGAAGATCTTGCCCTCGGTGTCAAGTAGCGATATGATTCTGAATTGATCTATCGTTTTAGAATCTTCCTTCGGAATCCAGACACCTTCAGCCTGTCTCCATTGGTTGGCGATTCTGCCCCATAGCCAGATTAATCTTAAGACCTGGGTCCAGGTGCTGCCGCTTGTTGTTTTGACAACTTCCTGTACGTCTTTAGAGGTGGTAACCCCCGTATCAAATTGTTTCGTCGGGGGATCTTGTTTTAACAGGAGCTCATCGTGGCTGACTTCTCCATCTTTTTCTGTGTCCTTCAAGGTGTTTATCACCAAGCAGAGTCCTTGAGAAGCCGAATAGGTCTGGGTCCTTTCTTCTCCTCCTATGCCACTCTGCTCTGTAGATGTTTTTTTAGTTTGATCCTCAATATGCCCCGGAGTTCAGCTAGAGGTTCGCGTTCCTCCGTGCTGGCCATTTTGATTTGTTTCTTTAGGAACCAAAATTCCTTTCTTAGTCTATTTTGTTAGCCCTACGGTTCGTGGTGTAGGGCTTCTTAGTCTGGCTTGGATAGAATATTCTTTCCAAACCTTTGGCTGATGTTTATGGTTGTCATTGCTTCCAACCTCACAGACATTTTCGTCAAAATCCTGCCATTCGCCCTTGTTGTGAGCTGGGGGCCATCTGATCCGCTTCTGGATTTCTGTGTCTGGGCTTAGGGGGGAAAGCGCGTGGAGGAACTGGGCTCTGTGGAGTGGCTCTAGGCCCTGCACCTCATTCGCTTTACCAGCTGCTGCCTTCCCTTTTCCAGGCACTTCACATTTGTTTATGAGCAGCTTTTAGTCATTGTTTACACATGGATTGAAAATATTGGCGTAAGCTCCGAAGATTTGAGCTGGCATCCTGTATCCTTGGGAGTCTATCTCACATGGACAATGCCATACCAATTTGGCCACAGAGACCAATCATCAGATGCAATTAAAATTCAGTCATATAATTACATTTTTACTTATTTATGATTCGTGTTGCTTATTTAAAGGGGTAGTATGTAAAACGAGCTGGTGTTGCAATAAAAAAGCAACAAAAATAAGTTGAAAGAAAAATTAGTCTGAAATTATTATTAAAAATTTCTTTTTCTGATTTTCCTTTTACATATTGTCTTAAGATTCAAGTTTAGAGTTGATCTACATTGATTGATGTAGAACTATTATAATTCAAATGAATATAACCATTTTGTTTATTTGACTGAGAGAAAACAAATATGACTTTTACTAATTGGTAAGATATTTTCATGCAGGTGAGCTCCCAAGGATATGGTCATAGGATGTAAAACAGCCTGAGTATTTTCAAAAATTAATAATAATGGAAATGCTTCATCTAAGAAATTTGGACAACTTGAGACTATTAGGGTACTTTTTTTCAGTAGAATGGAAGTTTTATGGAATATATAATTTGTTTTTTAAATTGTTATAGGCATAAAATATGATATTCGGCCATTTTTCTACAAAGTTTGAGTCGTATGTGTTGTAAGCACGAACAGTTTTGATTGAAAAACGTTTTTTGAACCTGGTAAATAACCATTTCACTTTGACAAACGAGTGTCTAGTTCGGTTGATGATAGCGTAGTCTATGTTTATGAGAAGTGGCAATAAACAGCATATATACTACATTTCAATCAGCGTCTGTCAAAACCTTTTCTAGGAATATAATGTAAAGAAAACCACGTGTTTGGGGTAGGTTGGTACATTGTAAGCTGGGATACTTGGTACGCTGTGATTGTATGCAACTGAGGCAGAGGAAAAACAAAAAGCCTGCAAAATAATAAAACAAACTTCGAACAAGTCATTGGTGTCGTCATTCTTTTCTCATATTATTCTTTTTTCCATCTTCCACCTTATTAAAATGCATCACTGAGGTCCACTCACAGATGATTCCACTTTACCTACCAGGTGGTCATTATATTCCTAAAATCTTACTTTTTACTCAAAACATTCTTCTGTTTGGTTTAAATTGTATATTTCCCAATTACAATATATTAATCACATTTCCCAATCGGATTGTACCTGGTGGGGTAGGTTTATACACTTTTTCCGAATGTTTAAATGATGATATAATAAACTTTACAAATGTTTCAGATTTTCTATAGTAAATATTGGTCATATTTGCGTTTTAATTAACTAATTTCATAGGAAGTTACAGACATCTACATTTAAAATGTACCAACTAGCCCCGGTCTCCCCTACCTACCTTCGAGCTTTAGTAATATTTAATGGTCTTTTTTCATTCTATTTATATTAAATGGAACATTTACTTTCTGTACATCTTAACAATTTTAGGGCTTTTATACAATAAATGAATCTTAAATTATCTTCAGTTTTTATTAATATTCATTCAACTTTTTAGTTCTATTTAGTAATTTAGTATTTGTATTACAAATCTTTAATTACATTAGATTAATAAAATATTTGATATAATTATAATTCTTTCTATTAACCCATAAGAGCCCAGACCCATTTCTACTTGAAGGAACATTATATGGGATTCTGGGTAGGCAAATTGACACACAGTCACGTGACTGCATCAGGATGTTCATTAGTTGTCACTTAGTACACTTCACTAGTTCAAATCAAGGATCAACTATAATATTATATCATTTCATCAGACTTTTCTATATGTTTATGTCCATCTCAAGACTTATATAAGGTAGATAAGATTTCATGCAAACCCAATTACAAATCTATCAATATTAACATAAAACGCATGTAAATGTAAATCTAAATTAATACATAATGTTTTATTTAAGTTAATCAGATCAATAGATATACTGAATACTAGCAGGGTTACCCAGAGTTGCCTGGTGGGAAAATAACTGAAATATAACCAAACAGGAAAAACATGTTCTTTGATATATTCTTTTTACACGACACAGCCGATGAAAAAAACAGACAATTATTTACACTATTTACACATGTAAAAGTAGCTGTAACGGAAGACATATTCTGGGAAAAAAAGAACAAATGATGTCGTCCCTTAGTTCAACAGGGCATCGAGATACACTACATAAGTGCTTCTCCCATTGGGTGCCAGTATGAAAAGGTTTTCCGGGGATCCAACCCTAGAACAACCAATATAAGGTTGTCCATGGAAAAAGCATGAATAAGTCAGTTAAAGGCCAGCGATCATGAGAGAGTATCCTTGTGGCTTGTTAAAATTTGATAATTTTAGCCTGAAAACGTTTCTCAATGATGCACAAAACTCAATTTCTTTTAGTCCCTAATGCTATTTCGTTTTGCTCCAAAAAGCTATTTTAATTCAAAATTAACCTGTGCTGGCCTCCAATGGTCTTGGGAGTCAGCACCACCTATCTTATGTTTTTTCTTCCCAGGTTAACTCCACTTACTAAATAACCTCCCAAACTGTCATTGTTTGGCTGCGAAATGGACCCAAAATGTTATTTTAATCCAAAACTGACCTCATATTTTGGACGTGAACATAGTAACCATTATGCCAGATTTCAGTTTCACAGATGCAAATTGTGGCCAACACACGGAAAATTGGCTAGAAATGTCTACACATGACCTCAGGTGACCTGGAATGACTACTGGGGTCGAATTTGCATTGCGTATGACCTTTGCCGGGAAAAGATTTACCCCTATATCAAATTCCAGTTCCATAGGAATTACCAAGTATTACCAAAAACTGGGGAAATTGAGTAGAAATGACCTCTAGTGACCTTGAATGACCTTCAAGATCAACCTCACCGTTACCTTCGACGTTTGAGGATGTAACCATATGCAAAATATCATGCTTGGTGCGAAATTGTGACCCACAAGTTTGAAAATTGGCTAGAAATTACCTCTTGTGACCTCAAGTGACTTCTGAGGTCAAAACGGACAAACAAAGAGCTCAAATATTAGTATTGTATTTGAAATAAAAACAAACAATATTACGTATATCCTACTTATTGTGTAGATCAGGTGGGAATTCAGGGTTTTCCAGGGGGTCAGGGCCCTCATCTTCTCGGTCAAGGCACAGTTAAATCTTTTTAAATATCTAGATAAAAAGAATTCATAAATAAACAACCCCAATAATCCCAAATAATCATAAATTAACGTTTTAAAACAATTTTAAATCTCATTCGTCTTATCCTTTGTAATTTTTATTTATTGGTTCTGCAGTAAATTTCTTAGATTAATTTTTGTATTTTATTCTTTTATCTATTCTAGTGTTAAGAAGCTACGACTCAAATATAAGTGAAAAATGCCTGATCACATATTAACTGCTTGTTTTGTTGTTTGACATTATTTTCCTTTTCTTCTTTTTTTTATATTTATTTATCAAAATTTCTTTTTCCATTTGGCACCAAACTTGCTGAATATACTGGAGTTGGACCCCTCCTGCTTCAAATCTTGGATCCACCCCTGTAAATAATGGTCGAATTAAAACAAAGGTAAATAAATAAAAGAAAAGGGCAATCAAATCTTAATAGAAATGGAAGGTAAGTACTGCTGTTTATTGAATGCAAATGTATTAAATACTGAAAAAAGCAAAGAAGAGGTTTGGAGAATAGATAGAAAGATAAGAAAGCCTCTAACTATGTATAGTATGAATCACCCCAAAGCAGATGTAGATCGTTTGTACCTGCCTAGTGCAGAAGGGGGTAGAGGATTGATCCAACTAGAGCTTGGATACAAGACCACAACCATAAGGCTCGAAAGATACCTCATGGTGACAACTAAAACGCTACACTCGATACACCCGGATGTTGACAAAAATCTGACCCATCAGTGGTTGCGGTGCTCTGAGCTGAAGACAGAAACAAAAGGGTTTGTCCTAGCCGCTCAAGACCAAAGCCTGCTAACAAGATCTTACCAGGCACATATTTTAAGGAACAGGGCAGATCCAAAGAGTCGCTTCTGTGCACACGCTCAGGAGACTATTGATCACCTAGTATCTGGCTGCTCTACCCTAGCCCCAAACGAATTTAAGAATAGGCATGACAGGTTGGGCAATACCTCCACTGGGAGATATGCAAATGCTATAACCTACCACACGCAGAAAGATATGAGCACAGACCACCTGCTGTGCTAGGAGGTGAAGGTGTTACGTTGCTATGGGACTTCATCATACACACCGACCACACTATACAAGCCAATAGACGAGATATAGTGATAAAAGACCATAAATGCTACCTTATAGACATGACCATCTCGTCTGATAAAAAACATCTCAGCAAAGGAATTTGAAAAACTCTCAAAATATAAAGATCTGGAAATCGAAACAGCAAAGATGAGACAACCACTATCCCAGTACTAGTAGGAGCGCTGGGAATGTTTAAGAAAAAGACAGATGGACACCTTTAAACAATCCCAATAAATCCATCTTTGCCTGAGATACACAAGATCGTGCTAATGGGCTAATGCCCGAAACAGACCAACAAGTCTCCATACAAACTGCAACAAAAACTGCAAAGAATATAGAAAATAAAGCCAAACAACAAGGAGTAACGATACTAAAAGAACGCTGGCAACATAAACCCCTGCATGGTGATTACCCACTTCGCACCCAAGATGCTGATGTAGATCAAGTTAAAACCCATCAGTGGTTATGAAGACCAGGGTTAAAAGCAGAAACAGAGGGTTTCATCCTTGCTGCCCAAGACCAGAGTTTTCTTACCAGAAATTACCAAGTACATATTGTTAAAAACGGTGCTGACCCCAACTGCCGGTTATGTGATAGCTCACCAGCGAAACCATTGACCACATCATATCTGGATTCCCTGTTCTAGCCCCAAATGAATACTAGCTTAGACACGATAGAGTGGAGCAGTACATTCACTGGGTAATGTGTAAACACTGTGGTGCACTACATACTGCACACTGGTATGAACACCAAGAAAAAGATTATGCACACCCTACAAAAATCCCAGAAAATCTCTCTTTATCTTAGATACAAAAGATCGTGTTAATGGGCACTGCTCACATACTCAGAAAAACTCTCTAAATCCAATAGCCCCCACCTAAGCATAATACCCAGCTTACGTGCCCATGTGTGTTTAGCGGCGATCAGGACAGCCTCGACTCGAACACGTGAAAAGAACAAACAATGCGAGCAACAATTTAGTTTTCCGAATATCCGATATGTTAATAACAGAGGGTGTAAAGTGAATCTTCGCACACTTACAGTTTAGTTTGAGAAAAAAGCACCTATCCCCGTCTGCACTGAATAATACAGACGGAGAGAGGAATTCTCATTTAGTGAAGTCGTACAATCTTACCTTTTTGTAGGGTTTAACAACAACAAATTAAGACAGGTTTTGAAAATACCACGGCGTCGTTCTTGTAAGAAAAGGTAGAGGATTTCAATAAACTTGCTCCTTGCTTCACTAGCCTCGTAATAAAACAGTGCGTTTTACACACCGCAATTCGAAGAACGTCCGTTTGAACTCGAAGGGGCAAATCATAGCTCTTATGTAATGTCCTCCCTTGGGCAAACTGGTTCTCCGAATCGTTTTTATGTCGACCCGTCTTTAACAACCGAATTGTAGGTTGTACTGCTTCTGTTTGACACTCCAAGTAGCTGTTGTTTACACTCTTGCTTACACACTTTTTTAGGTGACCCTGAAAACAAAAGTACATTTATACTATTCAAAAACATTAAACACCTTGTTTCCCCGCCACCTGTGTGTGTGAAGGACTGGTAATTATTAAAAATAAAGATATTAATAAAACCAAATCCTTTTCATTTTGATTAAATCACAATTTTTCTAATTTATTTCCAACCTGATCTCTGCTGTCCCCAGTCTTGTGGGGTGTTTTTATTTGCTGCTTTTGTCTTGGAAGCCATTGGATTTTGTTTTTAAAGATCTCAATTTCCATTTCTTTATTTGAATGAATGTTTTATTCATTCAGCTTTTATATTATTAATCATTATTGAAAAGGACTGAATGACATTTTATATGTGCATATACCAAAATAAGTATCCAATTAACAAAATTGCAATTAACCTTCTTTATATTTTCATGTTTATTTTTGAAAATCATTCTCATAACTTTGTCTGCAAATGTAAAAGATGGAACATCAAAAACCTACTTAAAAGTAATCGATATTTGATTAACAAGAAAGTGTGGTCTATTTTCTTTATTCTTAGTATCCTCAGAATATTTTGAATGACTAATATTATATAGATAATAGCTCTATTCTGTTGGCAACACTTTCCTTCCTCATAATTTTCAATGCACAACTTATAGATTGAATGCTGAAATTAGCTCTAAGAAATGTTAGCTCAAGAATTGCAAACCTCTGTATTCCATCAACAATATTTTTTAAACCCCACCCTGCAACATCATCAAAAATGTAGATGGGCTTCCAAAACGAAAATTAATTTGATTATTTACCTGTTTGTGATTAGCACAGACTCTGTTTACACCTGGTGCAGGATGCGACTATACATACTTTACACAGTTACAGACCCTTTAATACAAGGCAAAACTTTATTTGAATCATCTACTAAGTAATTTTCCAAATAATAA
>VCCN01003953.1:0-29311 GCA_006491835.1 Architeuthis dux
ACATATACACATACATATACACATACATACATATACACACATTGATTGATGCCAATTTGACCTCCTGAAGGGAGGTCAAATTGGCAGCCATCTTGGATTTTCAAGTACCATTTCTTGGGACTCATACTTCATAGTAATGTATTGTGGAGAAATAAATTGTTTTAATTTTTTCCAATTCAGGCTCCAAATTGGGCTAGTTTGCCTGGATTACTAATACTATATCCATAAATGAAAAAAAAAAATATTCCTCATAAAATAATTTTTGTAAATACAATCTTTAAAAAAGCACATACCATTCAAAAGATATAAATATAGTTTACTTGATTACTCAAAAGTAAACAAACTTGGAAAAAGAGTTTCAGCTTACCCTGCATATTGCATGTATTCAAAGCGTTTTCACTTGGTCACAAAAACAAATAACACCTCATGGCTACCTTTTTTACACTTCAAATTAAAATGGTTGCATTAATACAAAAAGAAAGTTTAACATTTTCATATCATCTACAGTTAAAACCATTATTTCTTTTTTCTGGATTTTTCCTGTATATTTTTAGAACAAATTCATTTCAAAATACTAATTTATCAAATGTTATACTAAGTTTTATAATGTGTTGAAAAATACTTTTGTTTCAAAATTAAGTTCAATAAAATAATAGCTAATCAGCTACTCTACCTGGCCATAACCATATGCCTGCATTTGTCTGATTTGTGTCAAGTGTTTCTGCTGCTCAAGTCGAATTTGATATTCTCTTTCTTGTTCATGTAAACGTTGAAATGCAAGTTGCCGTTGCATTTCCAAGTATTCCTAAAAAAAAAAGTGAAGACACACAGATTAAAATTTGTATATTTAATATGAGTTAACTATGACTAGCTTAAATATTTATAAATATCCAAGATGTTAATTGCAACAGAATCATTTAAAAGTTAAAAAAACCTTCACCATTACATTCTGTAATTTTGAAATGGGCCATTATCATTCAAAGCATTGTTTGGATTATTTACCACATTTTTGTTTTGCAAATCCATTCTTTGGCTTTCCTCACGGGTACAATCTGTATAGAAGGTGAAGATCACTTTTTTTCAGGCAGTGCTTAGAAAATAACAATATGAATGTGATCAATTCAAGTCAAACATCTCTTGAAATACTGGAAATATTTTAACAAGTGGCACAACATATTGTAAATCTTCCATCAGACTCACTTCACGTAATACAAAACTGTTCATCTTCTCTCCTTTCATTCCTCTCTTCCTGACTAAATACTGATGTCGACCACTACACTTCCGGCACACCAGTGCAAGGGCAGTAACACCACTCACATTAACCCTCTTTTCTCTTTTGTCAATCAAACAAAATAGATCAAGGTGTTGATGGCAATACTGATTTGAATAGGTTTAAATAATAAATTCAGTTAAGTTCAAGTTTCCACCACTTTTTTTAAAGAGAAATTAAATTAAGTTTAAGACTTATTCAATGAAGTTATTCATGAACAAGTGTTAGGCTCATTAGAGATCAGTAGATTAGTATGAAATTCTAAGTAATAAAGAGAAAAAAACCCAATAGAAGTCTTTTTGTGAACTGGTAATTAATTTCTTTTTTTTTACCTGTTATCCTCGTGTACTTTGTCAGGATGAATTGCCACTTCCAAAACAGAAAAACAATCAGTTTGAAGAAATCATTCAGTGTCACTGCACTTTATACACCAAGTTAGATATATCACTTTCTTTCTGTTTGAACAACCTTTTTCTTTGAATTTCTTTTTTGTTCTTTTCGTTTACAAGTCCAATAACATTCTTTTCATTTAAAATGAAAATGCAGATAAGACTTACTAATATTTGATTTCCCAATCTTGTATTTGGCACATCAACTCTTGCTCATTTATAGATTGCTCTGATTTCAACCGGATAAAGGTGATAGACGAGATTTAGATTTAGACTCACCTTAGCAATGTGGCTGGGTTTCCCCATACCGGTAATAAATGGAAGTTCAATATCGCCAAATATGCCCAAGAGGCTTCCAGAGTTGTAACAAGTTCTATTCTCAATTTCCTTGTTGTAGTTACGAGCAATATGACCAAGCCGGATGCATATGTAGCAGCATAACAGTAATGTGCTATGTGGCCAACTTGATTGCACTTGTAGCAACGGACTTGTCTAGAGAAGCAATCGCAAGCCAAATGACCTACATGGTGGCATTTGTAACAGCGACTGGGGGGCTACTTTTGAAGATCTGCCTCAAACCAGATTTCACCTGGTGTTCAGAACCTTTCCCTTTTCCGACAAGTTTTACATTGTTTATGTTGTCAGTTTTATCTCTAGCTAAATTTCTGAATTCTTGTTTCAGTACTGGTACCTGTATCAGTTCCTCAGAATCATCTACTTCTGTAATAACATCACTACTTGGGATGGCTTCTTCGATTTTTGATGAATCATCTTGCCTATTGTCATCTTCAATAACCTTCTCAAGTTTACCATTCAACAGACATTCAGTGTCATTATCTGATTACTGATTTCTTCAATAACCTTCTCCAGATTGTCCTCCGAGAAATTCTCAGCATTGTCTTCTACTGCACAAGGAGATTTCTCATCAACCACACTCTCAGTAACAGCAGTTTCTTTCAACTTATGTTTCTTCTCAGAATCACATTTAAAGAGTGTCTTTTTTTAAAGTTTTGTTTTTGTAAGCTCTTCACTTATCCATTATACAGCTTTTGAAATCTGTCCCCTCCATTGTAAAATGTCTTCAGTTTCCCCTCCAGTTGTTGTATAGCTTTCGTAATCCTTTCTGCAAGTTTGGTATTTTCACTAAGGGAAGAGTATTTATTATTCAATGAAGAATTCGCTTTCCGAAGTTCATTTTCTAATTTCAAGCATCTATTTTTCTGATCAGCAATTTCCTTATCCTTTTTCTTCATTTAAATATGCTGATTCAAATTTTCAGTTAATTGCTCTTGGTCAAGTTTTTGTTTTGAAGTTCTAATTCATCATACTAACTCCTTCCTAACTCAGCTTTAAGCCTTGTAACTTTTTCAATCAGTATTCCCTTAACTTTTGTTTTATTTTCAATATCCACAGCTCCTCCTTCAGTTTTCTACCTTTTCTTCTTTTTATTCTTCTTGACAGCTACAGAGGTATCAGCACTATCAAATTCATTGCAATATTCTGTTACAAAAGGCTCCTTTGGCCTTTTACAACCCTCAAACTCCCTAAAATCCACACTCTTCACTCCTTGATCACTTTTAACTCTCCATTCCCAACTGCAAGACAGCATCCTCAGCATCTTCACTGAGTGCCATAACCACTGCCGAACTTTGTTCTTTTTTCTCTAAAGTGGTGAAACTATACCAAACTTCCAACTTTCTTTTGCACTTTTCATAGTTATCTCCCTTCTTGAATATAGGCGGAGTTCCATTTAGATAAGTCAAATCCATGATGAAGACACGTTAATTTTCTCAAAAGAACCACAGCAAAATATTTAAAAAATAGAAAGTGTTTACCCCAACACTGAGACCACTCGACTTGCCAGAGAATCGAAATGGATCCAAGCATTCAATTCAGAACACAAGTTCAAACTTTCTTTTTTTTTTTCCTTTAGTTCGCCATAAAGCAAAATGTATGCACATTCTCCGTAAATGTATACAAGTTTGACGCAAAGTAAAAATGTATACAAGTTATCTTTTATCTGCTTTTCCATCCTTTTTTATTCCTTTTGTTTTTTATTGTCGTGTAAAATTAGTAGTCGAAATGTGGGTTCGCAAGAAGTAAACAAGTCTTTGTCCAACACGATAAAAACAAAAAAAAAGGCAAAAGTAAACCTCCCAAATCTATAAAAAAAATATTTACTACATAACTGTCGCATTTTTTTTTATGCTACGCTACTGCTATCATTGTAAAACCTCCATAGGACTCACTTCATGTAATACAACACTGTCCGCCACTACGCTTCTGGCACACCAGTGCAAGGGCAGTAACTCCAATCACATTAATATATATCATTATATAAAAAGGAGACTCAATATTTGGATACAAGATTAATTTGTTAAGCACAAAGATTTCTGGCAGGTATGTTGACAGTAAGGAAAGTGGGGTAAAGATCTACTTCCATTAACCATGTCTGAAAAAAAATTTTTCAACCGTAATTCTTTGTGCTTTTAATTCTTTAATCTTAACAACCTGCCGGGAATTTTTAGAAAAAGATTTTTTTTCAAGTTTTATAAGGGGTATTCTATTAAGAGTGTATATATTATGGTAAACTCAACTGTCAGTCATATTGAAATGGCGCTTCAAAGCATGCAGTTACTGCCCTTATTTTCTTTGTAAACATAGCCGATATCTTTCATAAACTTACGTAAAAGTGGCTAGCTCTGTCAAAAAATTACTAAAATTGGGTAGATTTCATTTCCAAGTAACAGTACACGCTCCAAAAACTCATACAAAGGCTCCAAAAAGTATAAATAACTATACACCCAAAATATAGAGAGATGTTGGAGGGATGTCAAGTCATGGATTCTTCGGTCTGGAAATAAAAAGGCTTATTATCCCAAGTATCTAGCGAAGTACGTCTTCCAAGCATTTCCCAAAAAAGAAAGACTACACAATTTTCTCCTTACAGCTGCAAGGATGTACAGGCATCCTAATGTGTAAATAGCTAACATTTTTTGTGAATGATAAAAAAAATTCCATACCTAAGTATCGGCAATGGGAAATCTTTGCACTAACCCACTGTAAATAACGGCCATTTTGAATGTGGCTAGCTTTTTCAAATTATTGTTAACATATTGATCAGATCTAAATGTTCAAATAACATTATTCTCGATCTAAAGGTATCGTTATTTATATTTATATAGAAATATTTATTTTATTTATAGTTATACTATTTGGAGCCTTTGTATGAGTTTTTGGAGCATATACAGTTACCTGGAAATGAAATCTACCCAATTTTAGCAATTTTTTGACAGATCTAGCCATTTTTATGTAAATTTATGAAAGATATCGGCAATGTTTACAGAAGTTTACAAAAAAAATAAGGGAAGTAACTGCATGCTTCGAAGCGCCACTTCAATATGACTGGGTCGAGTTTACCATAATATTTACACTGTAAATAGAACCTTCCACATAGAACTTTTAAAAAATTTTTTTTATAAAAACTAACAATTCCATTTTTACGGTCAAAAGAATTAAAAGCATGAAAAATTACTGTTTTTTTGACTTGGTTAACGGAAGTAGATATTTACTGAAAGTGGTTTGCTCCTGTTATGCAGAGAAGTATTTGGTAATTTTTTAAAATTTGCGGTTAAATTGATGAACTATTAAAAAAAATGGCACAAGATAATTTACCATGCAAAGAGTGATAGAGACAATAATTTTATGTATGAAACTAAACTTACATGTTTTTTCTGTCTCATAATTTCCAGTTTCTGTGACATTTGAATTTGTCGGAGACGTTCTTGTTCTTCCTGTTCTCTTCTCCGTTTCTCCCGGTGATCTTCTCTTAAAGCATCAAGTGCTTCTCGAGCATCTCGTAGCTGAGCAAGTTTATCCTGTAGGGACTCATAGTGGCCTTAGAAAAAAAAAGAAAATGAGACATAAATGACAACTACACTTGCAGACGTTTTGTTCATAAAATGTACAGGACCAGGGGATTGAAAACATGGAAAAAAATATATTTTTTTTTTTTATTCATAAGAAGTAAATGTTAAATTTTCAACCCTGTAGCTGTATTGGTGCGGCCTGTACACGCGGCACATACATAGAAAGCAGCCAGCCACATCCACTTAAAAACTGAAGACACCTATGTTGACGGTTTCTAATAGAAAAAACATTTAGTAAAAAAAGAAGAAATCATTTGAATCTGTTATCATTGTTCTGATGGAGTAACAGCAACCAGCATTATTATAAGAAAGAGTTGTAAAGAAGGATGAAGCCACTACTTACCCCTGGCATCTTCCTGCTCTTGGATATATTTCAATAACTGCGGGTGCATATTGCTAATGACATTGAAGAGAGATTGCACAGAAGTGTCATTAGTAATGCTGCGTCCACGCTGAGAGTTACTGCGCATTCGGTTGACAAAAATTTCTACACTGCTCTGCAGAGCATTCAGAAATTGCTGTTGGTCATCATCAGTTTCTCCATTTTGATAAGGCTGGCAAAATAAAAAAGAAAATTTCTTACTAATTTCCTACTTTCCCATATTTAAAGTCTTCATGTGCTATTAGTTTAGTGGCTTTAAAAACTAAAGGTAGCAGATTAAATTAACTATTAACATGAATTGTTTATATTTAATTGACCATTCGAAATTTGTCAAAAAGTTAGGAAACCTAACTAGTTTTCCATAAAATAGTATACTATTAATATTAACTAAATTGTGTCACACAGAATTGTCAAAAATATTAAGATCTAGAGGTTGAGAATGAGAAATAAACTATGGCATAATTACTTTAAAACAACATGTTTCTTGTGCTTCTACATAAAAACTTATTCCTAGATGTAGCAGGGATAGGAGCCAGACAATTTTCTACTTTCTCATATTTAGTCTTCTTATAACTAGTGATGTATCAGAATATCTATCCGACCGGATTGATCACTTTCATTCAAAATTTAGGAGATAAAACGTTTTAATCAAAATAATATTGATTCTGTTATAAGTAGTGATTACTTATAACAGAATCAATATTATTTTGATTAAAACGTTTTATCTCCTAAATTTTGAATGAAAGTGGAATTTTTCTTGTCATCAAGAAAACAATTAGAAGTTTTTAAACAAACTTTTGATATAAGTAAACATTACTTGCTTATAAAGATAAAAGGTCATTTTGAATGGAATGTTAAAAAACTGAATAAAATAATAATTTTTAAAAAATTAAAGTAATATAAAAAGGGAAAAAAAGCAGCTTACAATTTCATGAGTCTTGACCATACTGGTCTTTGGTTCTGCAGTGGCTACAGGAGCAGATGGAGTGGTTGCTGCTGGCGCAGTACCTTGCTCAGATCTTTGCTGCCAATAATTTCTATTGAGATAACGAGCTAGTTCTGGATCCATATCAGTAGTATCAATAGCAGGAGCTGATGAAGACACAGACTGCTGAAGAAAAAAAGAAAAAAAAATACAATACAATCATTACATAAACAGTTTGCCACCTCTGCCTAAAAATGAATCACTGTAGCCTAGTTGTTGCTACATTTTTGTCACAATATCCCCACTCTCTAAGCTTATCTCTGTTGCCCTAGACTTTACTAACCCACCTACCCCACTCGGACTCTTCGGACATTGATACAAGGTTACAGAGCAATACATCAGCTTGGCAATATCAAAGGCGCCAACATGCAAATGACTGGCAATGTCAATTTCAAATGAGATCCAGTAGGACAAAAAAGGGATGAAATTTTCATTTTTTTTTAATTAAAAAATGAAACCATATATTTACTTACTCTCTCCTCTTTCTAAGCAAGCTTTTCCACAAACGCCTAAACATCATAATGCTATACGTCACAGCGGTGGCAAAATATATGTGTCAATTTCACAATGGTTACTATTGTAAATCGAGCACCCCCTAAAAACAAGTGAAAAAATGAAAAACACGTTTTTAGAAGGTGACTACTGGACTACCGTGTAAATTTTCAAGGCTCTATGCCAAAAATTGTTACCAGGAGCACTGAAACGGACGGACAGACGAGTGAAAAGTGAAGAATACCTAGCACATGAGTTGTATGAACGTAATTACTTGAAAATATAATTTTCTTACAATTTGAGTATGAACACAAATGTATATGCATACAAATGCCAAATAAATTAAATCAAGCAAAGAATTATGTAGTTATAAATCAGTTTTATGGAAATATATAATTGTCATGTAAAATAATTTTCCGTCCGTCATACAAAACTACGGCTTTGAAGTATTTCGGTTACTTCTCTTCAGTGTTGCCAATTTAGATATTTTATATCTAAATTTAGTTAATTTTAAAGAGTGGAAGTCGAAGGAGATAATTAGTAGATACAATGAAGAAAGATCTATAATCATTGATTTTTTAAATTTATTTTTATTAGATTTCCCGGGAACTGCTGATCTAAACAACTTCAAACTAGATACTGCACTGCCTTGTGTGCTGACTAATATATCTGGCGAATGTCAACTTTGTACAATGGACAGTTGTCAAGTAATTACAGTGCATACACATACACACAGATTACGGATCAAGTAGCTTTTAGGCACCCCGAAAATTGTTGAATTGAAACTGACACATTTTGCTGCAACACCAGTTTTACCAAGATAAACAAATTCCACGTGTGACGTCAAAGAAAGAGCCATACTGAACTGGCATCGCTAATTATTGGAAGTTGTCTCTGAAATTTTCGAAGTTACTTACATTCGATAAAAAATAGAAAAGGAAGGTTGTGTTTTTAAAATAACAAATTTTCAATGATATTTTCTCCCAGAAAAATAAAATGTCATTTTTGTGCTTTCAATCCAACTATTCTTCATAAAACTAGGTTTTCATTTTTATAGCGATTACAGTTTAAATTTTACAGTGGTTCAGTAACTGTTATCTTAGGGTAATGGTTAGCATAATGGCTGCCTTGACGCGGCTTCAAACCACACCAGATCTTCAATGTTATTTTTATAAATTAGTTTTGTTCAATGTGACTCTTTGGAATTTATATAAGTAGATTGCAAATATTAATAGTAAGACCTTTAAAAAGGAGTTTTTCTCAAAACTGACTGACAAATTTCCAGTGGTAATGAAGGTCTTATGTTTTTTTTGCAAGTAATTTCTTTTGTGCTCTCGCACAAAAGAAATTACTTGCAAAAAAAACATTCGACTTAATCAAATCTTAACCCAGTGACATGGTATGTCGAAATTTTAGTTTTAGGTATGTTTATAGTTAGGGACCTATTTTTTTTAAATATATTTATAAAACTAGGAGTTTAATAAAACATAACTTGAAATTTCAAAATGTGGCAAAATGTGTCCATTTCAATTCAACAATTTTCAGGGTGCCTAGAAGCTACTTGATCTGAGATTTCTTCAATTGTAGTTAGATAACTAAAAGAAGGATTTTCTTTAAAATTGGCAACTAACTGCAAGATATAGCCAAAAAAAAGAGACTATAAAAACCTTTTCTTTTGAGATTGTTAGAGTACACTGTAATTAAAGAATGTAGAAGGACCAGACACTGAATGACACACCACCATAAAAACAATGCTATTTTTCTTCTGTTGATAGTTTAAAGTTTGTTTTAAACAAAACTTATTTTGTGATATCAAAGCAGAATTAAGCTGTTAAAATTTACATTTCATCAATTATGCCATATTTGTTATTTGACATCAAAATTTTTAAAACCCTAAAGCTGCTATCATAAGGTTTACTCAAAAATAGTTAATTTAACTATTTAATGATTTCTCAACTGAAAAATAAAAAGCAAATTTAACAATGAGGTATTTCATCTATCAAGATCGGTCAAAGATCAGAGTAAGTGCACAGTTAGTTGTAAGCAGTGGTGAAAATGCTTCAATATCCAGGTTTTTTCTACTAATGGGGACATTTATTATTAGCTATCCTTTGTCAAGTTTCTATCAATAAAAATATATTTGTTTATTTTTTATTATAATTATGGATGCATATTTTATTCAGTTCTGATAATAAAACATAATATAGAATAATTTATTATATGCTATAATACAGTAAGAGTGGTTTAGTATTCTGGCTGGACTGTTGGAAGTTGTAGGATGGGAGTGGGTGGACACTGGGTGACTTGTGAAGGATGAAGTAATGTAATGTGAGCTCAGGTCAGGAGTGTTGCCATGTGCACGACTCCCGCACTACCGCACATTGGGGAGAGAAGTTGCCATTTGTAATTTATTATTCATAGTTACCATAAAATCATATTGCATTGCAAGTATTCTGTATAATTTGATATGTTAGATATTTGAATATAAAATTTACCATTAGGAATATTGGCATGTATTTGATTGTGGGGAAATACTGAAGAAGCATATAATATTAAGGGAGTAATTATGTTGAACCAGGACCTCCCACTGGGCCATAATCCCACCAAAATGTGACACTTGTATCAGCAAGTTTACTGGGTCTAGCAAACTATGGCTATGAGTACTATCTTGTATTTTTTCCATAACATCATAGTGATACCATTGAACCATCCTAGTATTATTGTAGTACAGGTATTTGTAGATCCTTGTGATCATAGGCAGTGAACACGCATGTAGGGTTGATTACAGATAATGTGGGAAGCTTCTGGCTCAATGTTCATCAAAAGCAAGAGCTGTTATGAATATTAGATTTATATATGGACTTTAAGGTCTTGATTATGAACATGTACAGTGTTCTTTTGGAAGAATGTGCATATTTAAAGCTAAATTAAGAGATCAAAAGGTCATCTGACTCATCTCACACGCACACCAAAAGCTGTGCTACATATTTCAATTGCTGCAATGGCTTATAATTTAAACAAGGCAGTCAGAGACAGCACACTTTGCCCTTGCCATAGGCAAAATCACAGACACACACACACAGAGGGTGATTACAATACATTGCTTAAAATCATATGGGCAGCTATGCTACATATGCCAGATGCTTCAGATTGCCTGGTTTGCTGTTTTTCTCAGTATAGCTTTCGTTGTACATGCACAACAAATTTAGATAATAAACATTTTAGCCCACTTGTGTGAGGACGACATTGTACACATAGTAGCTTGTATAGCATGAGCAGCGTGGCTAACTTAGCTTTTGATGTGAGACGGCCTTTTCCACTGGAAATTTAACTTAGTATTTAGACTAGTTTTTATATGATGTTCATTAATTAGAAATTGCTATGGTAGGCCTGAATTAGGTTAGATAATATTATAATTTAATGCTTTTTTATTGTCTGCCCCCAATAAGAAATTTCATTTTTAGATTAGGTGTCTGGGTTAAATTAGAATGGACAGGGAGAAAATGAAATAGGTAGTACCAATAAATTTTTTTCCAGATTAAATTGTAATTGCTGAATATTTTATTGTGGATGGTTTTATTCGACAACCATGCAAGGAGAAAAAAAAAATAATATTCCACACATACTATAAAGATGACAAATGTTTGTTATCGTATATAAGGACTGCACCCTGGGGGCTAAAAATGTTTATAGGGGTAGCTTGACCCCAGGATTAACATAGGATAGGTGGCATTGATCACTAAAAGGTCCCTACAGGTCAATTTTGGGTCAAAACTACCTTTTCCAACCTAATTCGTAAGTTTCTATTTAAAGATTTATTTATTTCTAAAAAATTTTTAAAAAACAAAAAAAAAAATAACAGTGTAAGTACTAATGGCCAAGTGGTTAGAATCGGTGGACCAAGTTCAAACTTTGATAGAAAATTTTTAAAATTCTTTCCTGTTAATTTTATGTGTTTTCAATCTATTAGACCTTCCAGAAATTTGTTGATTTAAGAAATATTTTTACGGTTCTTTTTACAATGTAATTATTGTTACATTAGTAAAACTGGACCCTTACTTTCCGTTTATCATAGGAAATCACAGATGTGAATTTCTCTTTTTCTCAGTGCTTATGCCAGCTTGGCAGTATTTTTTTAAAAAGTGTAATACCACGATTGGTCAGGAGATTAACTTCATGAATTAATTCCACAAAGACACAACAGGAAAGTTGAGCATTTTGGATTTTACAAGTCAAAACTACTAGAGTTAAAAATTTTAAAGAAAACCATGCTACCAAATAATGTTTTTTTCTGACCAAATGCAGGCCAAATTGAATTGATAGCCGATGCCAGACATTATCTAGCAATAAGAAGGTATTTCTCTAAACTCAAGTGCCAGGCCACCTAGAATTAAGACCACACAGATCACAGCTGGGTCATTTAAAAATTATCAGCCTGGGAAATTTACCTATCCCTCATTGAAGTGTCCCATTTTTATAGATATGTTACTATCTGGTCAGTCCATGTGGGCACTTAAGACCTCCAGGAAGACCCTCTTGGAGAGACAAAAGATTTGCGATGTAAAGAAGCTGGTCAGGTCTGATGCACTTGGGATTGGAAAGATAATGAGTTCCGTTTTTGTTTGAAATATTAAAGAGAAGTTTAATCACACCTAAAAAAGGTACAAGTGGTCTCTCTCTGCCTAATAATATGGAGCTAGGACCGATAAACCTCTTTGAATGGTCGGTCAAAGAAATGGAATCACCCTTTTGTTGGCGATGTGAGGTCATCAACTAAACAAATAGCATGGTAGGACTAAAAGGGGTCAGTTTAGTCGATTCTGCAGAATTGGGTAGGAGTTGGTTTAGTTATCCAGACTGGACATTAATTATCCCCTCTACAGCTCCCCACTGTTCAAAAGTCCCCAATAAATAGACCCGAAGGTTAGCAGTATAGGGATTCAGTCCTCGCTGGTAGTTTAATTGCTGCCTCTGTGCACCCCCCTAAGACGACCAGACTTAGAAGATTCTGGCGTGAAGTTGACCAATTCCCTGACAAAATCCCAAGATAGCTTTCTAGTCTAAGATCAGCCCTGTCTTGTCGTCCTTGCTGCTGCCTTTGAGGTGTCAAAAGTGAAGGTAAACTTTATTTTCACCTTTAGGTATCAAAAATGAAAGGAAACTTTTTTTATAGCTTTATTCTTTTTTTATACTTAAAATATTTTACACAGCGTAGATGGGTACTGCAGCTAGTACTAAGATATTTTAAAAGACAGTTCGATGAAGTTAATAGTGAAGACACTCAGCCAGTAAAGAGGGCTAAATTACTTGAAAATGATGATCTATCATACTGCTGTTTCACCTGATGCTGCATGTGCAAGTGATGACATTTCAAAAGATATTGAAAAATGTGAACTTCCAGACAGCTGGACACAGGAAATGTACTTGAAAATAAAATATAGCCCTGCCTAATTGTTGAAAACTAGGTTGTAATGTATGCAGCAAGTGTGGTCAGCTTGGGCTTGAACAAACACAAAGAATTGTAATACCTAATGCAGTAGGTGGAGGAGTCAGTGGTGACAAAGAAAAACTATTAACATGTTTAAGAACAAAGATTTTTAAGTACAAAAACAGTGAAGCCCATAACAGATGCAAAAACCCAATTAAGCAGATGATAAAAAAAAATAAAAAATGCAGCGTATATGTCACTGAAAAATGACAAAGCAAAAACAAGTCAAGTTTTTAGAACTGTATATAATACTGTGCACAAAGGTAGGCCATACACAGATGTCATTATATTGAACTGCAAGAAAAAAATAACTTTGACTTGAGGGTACGTTCTACACTCTTGTAAGTAGTGATGTACTGGAATATTAATCTGGTTGGATATCCGGCACCGGATTCACATGGTGGCAGTTATAATTATATATAAACCGGATTGATATTCTAGTGATCACTACTTGTAAGTCATGTGCAATGCAAATATTACACACCACATAGTGAACCAAATGCGAAAGACAGTAGTGAAAAATATAATTTCCAAACAATCTAAAATGTCTATTATGATTGATGAATCTACTACTTTTAATGGCAGACTTGTTCCAGTAGTCTGCTTGAAAGCAGCAGTTGGTGAATCTCCCCACCCTGTATCATTCTATTTTGACTTAGAACATTTAAAACTTGGTGCAAATGCAAAACCTATATAAGTTGCTTACAAAGTGGTGGTTTTTTCTATACAGTATCTAAAAGAAAATGTGATATCACTTGTAATTGATAGAGCATCAGTATTCTTAGGACAAAAATCAGGGGTTGAAAAACTATTTCTTGATGACTTTTCTAATGCAACTGTTTGGCAATGTGCCAGCTACAGACTTGAACTTGTGTATGTGATGCTGTAAATGCAAAGTTGCAGGTTTGAATCAATTTCGGGTATTTTTCTATAAATTGCATTCCTTATATTGTTATGATATACTACCACGAAAAGGTCATTTTGGGGTCAAATACCTGTGCGGAAAATGGAAGTGACCCACACGAAACTCACACACAAAGAAAGAAAGAGGGGAACAAAAAAAAAGGGAAGAAATGACTGGACATGGAGATGAAGAGAAGCAAGAGACATTTTAACGGAATAGCAAAATGAACATTTATTTTTCTTTATTTTTTTTATCATAAATGTCCGCTCTGTTTTGATATATTTCATGCTCGTTTTGTGCTAGGTAAAACTGTACTATTGTTTAAAAAAAAAAAATGATTAGGATTGTTGAAAATGTATTAACATGTTAATATACTTTTGTATACGTTATTTTTTATATGGATTTGCACTGTAAGGAGACATGTTACTGAGAAATCTATTGTCAACACACTCGTTGGAGGTCAAAGTTCACATCCAGAATATTGTTGAATTTTGAGTTGTCAAACAGGCAAAGTATGACTGTGCTTTCTCTTTTAAACCCTGTAAATTGTATCTCATATTTTTACACTTCACGTCAAAAAGGTGATGTGACTCTGGAAATACTGAGTTCGACTTTCAATTTCCATTTTTTTTTTTACATAGTGCCTTGAATTTAATAAGGAGAGCTTACTAATTATAGGAATGTTGGAAACAAATAGGTTAAAGTTAAAATGAAATATGGAAAGATGATGAACATTCTTTTCTCTTGTATTTTTCGGACTTTCTCGCTTTAGACAGCAAATCTTTATAACAAATAATTTAGCTTTGTAACGATGAGGTTTTTACCATTTTATTATCAGCGGAAGAGATCCCTAAGAGAAGAGGAAAAGCGCAAGGTCTACAGATTGTTTTGTATTAATTGATGGGAAATGTGTTTTATTATTGGTGCCTTTTATCGAATGCAGGCTGTAATTTGATGAAAAAATCATGGGCACCAGGACTCAATGGTGTTTTCACTGCGGTTACCGGAAGGAGTCATTTGTAGTGGCGTCGAAGGATATCGGTTTGAAGCGATGGGACTGAATAAGTGAAAACGACCCTGAGTGAACTGTCCGTGCCCACATTCAGCCAAATGGCGGGGCAGGTTTTAAGTCCCCGGATGTATTTTCCATTGTATCATTATGTTGAAGAGGAATGCCTCTTATGTTTTATTCAATAATATTGTGTTTTGCAAACTGTCTTTTTTTATGACAGTTATAATTGTCATTTTGTACTTTAAAATATTGTTGGAAGTACAATTTTTTCTGATGAATGTATAAAACTACTACAGGCTTTTGTGAATTCTGAATTTTATGTATAGATATGAGAATGTGAGATGATATATATTTTTTTTTAGACTTAGTAGAAAGCAAATGAAATTTACTAGATTATAAATACAGGACAGCTGATGCACGGGACGAGTGGTTGAAATATAGTCTTCGACTTTAATATGGGAAAAGAAAGAAAAGGAGAAGAAGTCTCCGTCATTAAATTTTTAAAAAAGTTTTTTTTAAATGTACTTTGTGGGTGTGTGTGCATGTGAAACATGCGTATATTCAAGGCTTTTAGTGTGTGTGGATGGTTATGACAGATTGTTATGAATTTGGACATCAGTGATAGTAAACAGTGTTGCAACAACATTGACCTAAGAGGTCACTTGTCTAGAGTAAAGTTTTTATGAATGAAGTTAGATTACTATATGAATTTTCATCGTAAGAATTAATCTGGTTTTGCAATGCAGTTTACATATTCAAGGGTCTGAATAATTTTTATTCTGGTATTAAGTCATAGACCTAGGAGAGCATTTCTCTCTTTAATTATTCAAGTACCGGTCCATGAAGGCAAGAACTGAAATTTGCTGAGGGCTAGGATGTCCCTTGTTAGCGTGAAGAAATGGGAAATTGATTTAAGCTAGGTCTTAATCAGATGTAATTGTTTTGGATAATTTTGGTTAAGGAGCCTGAAAAGAAAATGATGAAATTCGTTTGGGGGCCAGTATGTCTTGTGAAATTAGGCAGAACCCTTAACATGAAAAGAAAGGACCCTGGTTTGGGATATGGGGAATTAATTGAGCACTAGGTGGGAATTTTTGCAGTTTGCATTTCAGAGGTGAGAGTTTCTAAATTAAAAGATGATTTAAAAATATATAGATATATACATATCAGAATTATATGTGAACATTGAAAGATGGTATGAGGAGATAAGTTGAATTAAAATAAAATTGTAGAAACCGATGTTAAGAGAAATAAAACTATTAAAGTAATGCAATTAGTGAGTGATATGATGTATTTGTTTGTGATAGGGGCAAGATTTTGTTCTGTGCTAATATTTTTAGTGGAATTTTTGAAAAAAAGTCATGCGCCGACATGAAGTTCAAGAGCCCAAAAAATGTGGGGAGCGAATTCAGTCACCTGTAGATTCTAGTAGAATTACCTGTCTGTGGATATAAGATGTTATTTGGTGTTGAGGCTAGGAGAGCCTAAAAAGAATAACATTTTAGGGCAAAGGGAAAGCCCTGTGAGGATATGGATCATGGAAGAAAATCTATGAGTTTTTTCTTAGTATTGGCACCGAGAAGGGTCTTGCGCTTTGTGTAGCAAAATTACATATATTTAAGTTGTGGAAGAAATAATGATTCAAGAATAAGTTTAGGATGTAAGAAAGTGATAAAAAGAAAAAAGAAAAAAAAAAAAAAAGGATAAACCTGTTGAAGTTGAAAAGAAATAATGTACCGATTTTTGTCTAACAAATTTTTTTCCAAACCCGATTTTATGTTTGTGTCAAATTGATCACATTTGTGTGGGTTTTTTTCTCTTGTGGAGAGTCAGAGAAGGAGAGTCAGAGAGGGAGAGGGAGAGAGAGAGAGAGAGAGAGAGGGATGCTGGGAAAATATGCTGGGTGTATATTTTGAAAAATACGGAGAGGAAATGTTATGATATACTACCACGAAAAGGTCATTTTGGGGTCAAACACCTGTGCGGAAATGGAAGTGACCTGGTCACCTTAGGAAATAAGTATATGCGTAGGTGTCCAAAAAAACAGGATGTGGAAACTGGAAATGAAACCAGCGTGGGTGTTCAAACCTGATAAAGGAAGCTAAGAGATGGAGGAAAATTCAGACCCGAACAGAGGATAGAGACCCAAGCAGCCAGATCGCCTAGTGCTGGGAAGGCATAAGACCAAGTTCCCCTGTTGGGACCAGTCTCTCAGCACCCTTATCTCAAGTTCACAATTTCCCTCCCGTAAATGAGCAATCCACAACGAGACGACCCATGGCGGCAGAACAGTGTAAAGGGCTATACAACAATATCATAGATCTCCAAAGAATCAAGATGTGTAAATTTCATGCCCTTCACTGTCAACTGTTGAAAATTGGTTGGGCTTTCAGTGTGAGATGGGTTTCTTCATCTTACTGAACTGTATAGGCAATAGGGTAATCTTATAAAAGCTATTTGGGAGTATTCTGGAAGAACAAGTTGTGATGCTTCAAGATCTAGTGCAGAAAGAGCAAAGTATGAGAGGCTAAGAAAAAATATGTCGATGGACACTTTAATAGAGTTGTCTGAACTGTCACTTGAACTGCAGAACCGCAATTGTACACTTAGTAAAGCACATGAAGAAATTAAACGGACTATCATGGTTCTTGAATGTCAAATAGTGAAGCCAGGAAAATATTATGTTCAAGTGAAAAAGGCAACAAAAGGGATAAATTTGAGAGATGTTAAAGTACCTACTATACAGTTTGAAGAATTTGATCAATATGAAATTCAGACTGCTACAACAAATTCCAACGATAATGTAAAAAGTTAATTAACCAGGCAAAATATTTAGATATTAACAATATTCCAGAGGATTCATTTTTTTTACTTTGAGGATAATAATATAGAAGAAATGGTAGAACAGTTTGGCTAAAGTGGTCGGTTATGTACACAGAATTTAAGGAATCTAAAGTGAAAATATCAACTACTGAAAACGTGCAGAAACTAACAGCTGTACACTTCCGGTAACGGCAGCAGAATGGATTTATATACGTCACTACAACATATACGACTTCAATCTTTCAACTCTTCTATCAAAATTCCACCCCAAAGAATATGTGAGGACATGGCTTCTTATTGGCAGAAGATGTGCTGAAGAAACGGCATGCAAAAAGATGAGATTACAGAAGAAGAAAAAAATGAAGATTATATACCGTTATGGAACATTTTGTAATGTAAACCAAGATGTAAGACGCTGCATTTGTTCTCTAATGCGTAAGCAGAAATTTTAGAAATTCAGAATGTGCTTTTATAGATTGGTTGATATTTGCAAAAATAGTTGCTATCTTCTCCAAAACAAATGATAGAAAGGGAAAGCCCAGGGCTAAATGCAGAGGCCCGGAGGATACTAATGTCAGAGCAGGTCGAGACAGGTTTGTATGACCAGACAGATTTTAGAGTCGGAATTAAATCACTGAGAAATATGTTAAGATTCACATCCTAACAAGTCTAAAAAAATGTTCTTCACCTGTAATTTTTTGTGCTTTTTATCCATTAGACACTAATAATCTAGCACCGGGCGGTTCGGACAGATTTTTAGAGTGCGTCACATATATGAAAATAAATACAGGATTGCTAGTCACTCGATCATCGGTAAAAGCAGACAACAAAAATTCTATTTTCTCGCAATTTTGGCAGGGAAAAGAAAAGATCCTTATCTCTTCTAATAATTCAGAAGACTATACACAGTTCCATTTTCAAACAATTGATTTGTAAAGAAAGTTTTAAAAGGTAAGTATGTATATATCAGATAAAAAAAAAGTACAGAGTACATCAGGGTAGATAAATCGAAATAAATACATTCCCTAAATGGATTATATCCTCTACGTCGACCACACTATTGAAATATAAACAGAGGATGGTGTGTTTATAGATGGCCGATTAAAATATCGATCAATTCCATTGAAAGCTGCCGATAGATAGTGTTAGAAATTCATCTTTTTTTAAACAAAATGTATGAGCAGTTTAGTTGACCGATGATAAAACTAGGTACTTTCGCTAAAATTATTTGGATTTGAAAATAACTTTCAACTATGGAAAAAATCTTTAAATTTAAATATTTTAAGATTTTTTCTTACTGTTATAGTCATTGATTTTTTTTTTTGCTTAATGTAGAAAACGTTGAATTTATAACAGTCAAAATGTACGTTATAATTAATGAAAATATTTTTTTTAATCAGGTATCTATATTTCCGGTGAAAATTTATGTCCATACCTAATACTATAGGATGGCGGAACGTTTTTCTCATCAATCATCAATTAGCATTCCAATCAGTCACCATCTCGAAACACCTGATAATTACATTACTCTGTCCATATTGTACTGATCTTTGACTTTTGCTGAACAGTAAAAGATTTGCTTCATAATGGTATTTTAACTAAAACATTGGGATTTTTTTCTCCACAGTTTAGTTGAACAATCATTAAATTATCTATTTTTCAGAGAATCATGGTTTTTTGAGGGAAAACCCCTTTGCTTTAATTTTTTAATTTTAAATTTCAATAAACAAAATCATGGTGTCTTTGAAAAGAAATTTTTTTTTTTAAATCTCTCTTGCTGGGTTATTTAATGGTTGAAGTTATGAGGTTACAAAAATAAAAACGTTTTTGTAAAATTCACATTGGCTGAACCTCTCCATTGTATTGCTAGCAGTATGTTCAATAGCACACTTTTATAATGTATTGCAATAATTAAATATTTTCTTTGAGGGTTTAATTGCAAGAAAATAGCATGAAGTTAGTCATAAAAAAAAATACAAATTTAATGAAAACTTTTTGAAAAAGTCATAAAAAGATTTCCTGCAGATATTTTTTTTTTGTAAAACCAAAAACTGTACACTGTATTTTAATAAGAAAAATTTTTTTAAAAAACGAAAAACTTTCAAAAAAGAAAACATTTCAGTTTTATTGCCTTTATTTTTTTCCCGATTCAGGGCCAATTTAAAAAAGACGGTCTGCAGCATGAATTAACATTTTTTAACTCATTTAATTTCTCTGAGGTTTATCTTTATCGAAATGTCAATATTTTTGACATGCAAAAGATATTTTATTGGGATCCCTCATAAAGCAACCCCTCCAAAAGAAAAGAAAAAATGAATTCAAAATTGAATATATACCGAAAATGTTATTGAAATCGGCCCGATTTCAATAAAATTTTCGGTATATATATTTTTCGGTTAGTATATTTTTGGTTAAGCTTTAAAATGTGTGTAAATTGGGCTAAATTTCCTAATGCAAATTCTCACGGTTACCGGTTCGCGAATGTAAACAAGTTTTCAACCACGATTATCTCCGGGTATATATGTTTAGTTGTTAATTTCCTACAATCTTTCTTATTAATAACACAAAGATCATTACAATAAAGTTGATAGATTACAAGTTTTTATCAACACATGTCGCTTTTTGTCAAAAGTCTGGTACTGGTAGCTGATAATTGTTCAAACTACAAACTTCAAACTAAAACTGGCAACTGATTCTCGCGACAAATCTGCTTCCATGCAGCGAAATTACTAGTTATGAAAACACATTTTTTGATAAAGTAGTGAATAACTTCAAAACCGCCGTTATAGAAACACTTAAGACGGACGGAGTTGCATTTCCATTCTTTTCTGAGACGACCAAGTTTTATGAAAGTGAAAGTTTTATTTGTAAAATAAGTGAAAATTCTGTACAATTTTTTGTTCTCAACATAATCACTTATCTAGACACATTCACATTGATGAATATTGAATACAAAAAAGTTTTCCTTCCACCAATTGTGTACAACTGAAATTTGGGAACCTCAGAATGGCATTTCTTCTGATCAGTTTTTTCACGTTTTTTTTTTCAAATGAAAGCTGAAACCTTGACCATTTAAAACTGTATTTTACCGAATTTAACTTAAACGATATAAGTTAGGTTTAGTGTTATATAAGTCAATTACGGACTAAATCAAATCAGCAAACTTGTCATTATCGCGATGGTAGTTATTTACGCCAGTCGCCACTGGAAAAAATAGTTTATGCCCTGCGTCCATGTTTTGAATTTAACGCGGAAAAGGTAACAATCGCTGGAACGACAACACAAATCGAGAGAAGTTTAACATGAAAAGTAGTGAAGTTGAATTATTTCGTTAACGTGTGTCTGGCAATGTCAGGTATATATTGTTTTCATCGAAATATTTCATTAACGTCAGGAAAGTGTCAGGTATATATTGTTTTCATCGAAATATTCCATTAACGTCATCTCGTTATAGTATAGATAGTTTTATGGAATTATTTCGTTAACGTGTGTCGGGTATAGATTTTCTGATAAAAATATTTCGTTGACGTGTGTCAGGAAAGTGTCAAGTATAGATTTTTGGGGTGGAATTATTTCGTTAACGTGTATCTGACAATGTCGGGAAGGGTCGGGTATAGATATTTGCTGAAAATATTTTGTTACCGTGGGTCAGGAAAATGTCGTGTATAGATTTTTTTATCGAAATATTTCTTCAACGTTTGTCAGGAAAGTTGTCAGGGTATAGACTTTAAATCTATACCAAACAATTTTTTACCATTTTATGGCTAGTAACGCATCGAACAACTATCTGGATGTGACAGGTTCTTTTGTTTATGTTTGAAGTTCAGGAAAGTGTCCGGCAGCGTCAGGTATTAAAAAATGCGTCTCAGACAATGTCAAGGAGTGTAAACAGCATCAACGTGTGTCTGGCAATGTCAAGAAGCCCCAGGCAGCGTCATGTATTAAAAAAGAATGCGTGTCATGCAATGTCAGGACGTGTCAGGTAGCGTAAGGTATAAAAAGTAGCGAGAACCATTATCGGCCTTTAAAAAAAAAAAAAAAAAACTTACTAAAGGATGTTTATTGTTTACAGATATGAAAAATCATATTTTCCCCTCACCTATGAAATAGAGCAGATCCCTGATTATCGTTGGACAAATCATCTAAAAGATTACTTTCTCACAATAAAGATAATAGGAATTGACAAAATAAAAATGCAGCTGTTGACGCTTGAAATACTTCAATAAATACAAAAGGAGCTACGCTGAAAAGCAAAGGAAATTTCTTTTTACCTACTTTACATGTTGTCAACCGGAAGTAACGTTGTTTACGGAAATAACACGAACTGCAAAGCTGACAGCAAGAGATTCGTAAATTCATCAGAAAGTCTGAAAACTTATATATATATATCTCGTGACAGATATTGCACAGCTAAATAATAGGAACCACCGACATTAGCTTTTATATATATAACTATGTTTCAACACATTGTCCGATTAAATTCTTTTCCGAAGAGTTTATATGAAATAAGTCAAGAAAGAGTAGCAGCGCCACCAGGCGACAACAATAATTACTATGTAACTATGGTAGTGAATTGGCTTTCTAGTCACGCAAGCCAAGAAAGCCAAATCAGCCATTTTTCGGCTAGATCTAGCCGATCTTTATTACTATTTAGCCGATTTAATTTTATAGCTAACTCAAAACCTATTCAATGTTTAGTCATAAAGTTAGCCAAAAGTATAAAAAGTTTAGCCATTTTTTAAAGACGTTTTAACCGAGAAAAATCAAAGTTCAACATTACGTTCATTGTAAATCGGTCACCCGCTTTCCCTATAAAAGTTACTTTTTCTATAAAAAAAAAAAAAAAGTCAGGAAGAAACGAAGTTCAGGATCAATCAAAGCAAATCAAACTACATCGGAAAAATAGTTTACCTATTTGAAAGATCTACATACATTTCGTAAACTTACGTAACCATTGCCGGACAATCTTTGCAATAAAAGCAATGCGGGAACGGCCATTATGAATGGCTAAAAGTGGCTAGATCTATAAAAAGAATTGCTCAAATTGGGTAGATTTCATTTCCAATTTTAATGACGATTTTCTTGTGCTTTCATTAACTTTTTGGGTTGGGAACCACGCGGGGCTGCTCGAAACCAGTCCCCGGGCGAATCTGACCAATTTTAGCAATTTCTTGACAGATCTAGCCACTTTTAGCAATTCTAAATGGCCGTTCACAGTGTATCAATGCAAAGATTGTCCGGCGACTGTTACGTAAATCTACGAAAGGTTTCGGTAATGTTTACGGAAGTTTAAGAAAATAAGGGAAGTAACTGCATGCACCCAGGCGCCATTTCAGTACGACTGACGGAAAGTAACGGTTGAGATTACCATAACATTTACATTGTTTACATTGAACACCCCACGTAAAACTTGAAAACAAATAAAAATTACTGGTGAAAATAATTTTTTTTTCTGTTTTTTTCGACTTAGTTAACGGATGTAGATCTTTAAATATTTTTTCAGAATTTTGTTACTTAATATCGATAAACCGAGTTTTAACCAAAACTTTTGCTTTGAGAATATTTTTGGAATCAGACACTAATTTCTGGGGTTTTTTTTTGCAAATCTACTACAAATCTTGTAAGCTAAAAAGTAAATGTAAAAATGTTATTAATAATTTGTTCTGGAGTCTTAGTGTACGGTTATTTTATTTGAAAATTAGGCTTTAAATGAGTTTATAACATTTTTAGCCATAAAGTTAGGGGTAAGTGGAAAAGATTTAGCCTTTTTTTTTTTTTTTATGCAGTTTTAGACGAAAAGAATCAAATTGGAGTTGGCAACACTGACGCCAGCCAATAATAGTGCCCACTGTTTTCTCATTGATTGGCGTGCTCAACAGTGGTCTTAATCCAGACCGGGTAAATTAACTACATTTCATTACAAATCGTTTACATGCAGATTTGATTTGATTTGGACATTAATGTTTTTTGTGTTGGTTTTGTTTTGTTTTTTTTTTTCAAATTAATTCAATTAAAATCATAAAAATTCATTAAGAAATTTTTTCTGATAGTAATTTGCAATTTTTATTTTTTTTAAAATAAATTACATTTAAGTTTCATTTTATCATCCACTCCAGCTACAAAAATAGAAGTTTATCAGAATAAGATATGGTGTCCCCATGGTTGCAATAGTTATTTATTGCTTTTCTTTTGAAGAGGGGGTGATAATGGTTCAATAATAGTAGGTATTTCCGCGGACTCGTGACCTAGTTCTGCGTAATTTGACACCTTGATAAAATAAACGTCAAAATCATATAAAACTTAATTTTTTCGTTGAAAGATGTTAGTGTCATTAATAAGTTGAAAGATTGGCGAAATATACGAGATAAAAATTATTTGTGTACACCTTATAAAAATGGGAGATATTATTGAATCAAAATAGTGTAAATATCCGTGCATATGTAAACAAGTTCTGTTCCGTAGTATTAACGAGTAAATGCTCTCCACCTTTTAACGAGCGCAAAAAAAAAAAAAAAAAGAAAACACCTAGATTTTAAAAATTTACTACACAACTACTGATCGGATTTTAATAAAATTTTCAATACTTATCGAATAAAGGAGGAATTTTCTTTTTAAATCAGTTTGTATTCCAAATTTCGGGAAAAAATATTTTTCATTAATTTATTTTCAATCGATCAGTCCGATCTTTTTACATTATTAAGTCAAGACCATGAACATATAAATTCTGTTGTTTTTGAAAAAGCTAATTTCTTTATTTCCGTAAAAAATGTTTTAAAAATGTTTTTTTTAAAAACTGCGAAAAAAAAAAATACTGCTCCAATTGCCAATATTTTTCATTCATTTGGTAAAATATGATTTATCGCTATTTTCCGTAAAAAGAGAAATAATCTTAGCATTAAAATCTTTTTTATAAAGAATTTAAAAATTTTTATTGTTTTTAAAAATTCAATTTTTACTCTGTTTCTGTTGCCATCGGTTCAATTCTGTTCTCATGTGATGTACTGAAAGGGTAAGTAAAGATATGTAAAAAAAAATGAAACTGAAACCATGGACGATTATTTTTTTATTAATTTTTTTGTTGTGATTTAAGTGGCCGATATTTTTTCTACGTATGGACATAAACGTAGAAATTTTCTATGATTATTATGTCAAAGAGGACACAACTGCTGTAATAATCTCACAGTCAGCCATCTGTCTATTGACAAATACCGACTTCCGTAATAAGTAATTAGCGCATGTTTGGCTTACTGCCAAACATGCGCTAATTACTTATTACGGAAGTCGGTAGAAGGTGTTGGCAGATATTTGATCCCACCAACGTAAAAAGAAAAGAAGAGGTTTTTATGTAGTTTTTGAATGGAAAATCGTAATTATTCAGTTAAGGATTGTTCAGTAATGATGAAACTAAGTATATCTATTATTTTTTTTAAAAACATCGGAAGAATTCTTGATTTTAAAAATTTTTTAAAATTACAGACTTCGAATTTTAAAAAATTTCCAAACAGATCAACAAAATGGCGGAAATTATAGTTTAAAACTTTAAATTGACTTTTAAGAGCACAATTCTACGTTGAAGTTTTTTTTTCTTTTTTCCGGACGCATATTTGGACTTTATTCTTTCTAACAAAAACAAGAAAAAACTTACAAACAAAAGTTTTTAAATTTTAATTTACGTTTTAAAATGGGGTATCCAAAGTCCGCAGAAATATCTAAATAATAGGCACTTAGGGGCGGGCCAACCCGGGCCATCCATTAAGTCCGGGGGCCGCGGTGTTGCTAAATTTAAAAGAAATAGCCCAAGAACGGCCAAAAAACCAAAACGATATTAAAAATGGTCAAAACAAGCTTATAAAATGGCCAATGTTTAAGCACGCCCGCGTTAATTTAGAACTTGTTCGCACTGTCAAAACATTACAAGAAACGCGCTAAATTTTGCGCAACTACCACGCACTTTTTAGAGCCCTTTTAAGACGTATCACAAAATTAAAATATCTTCTTTGAAGTTTTAATTTTGATTATAATTGCAATATTTGTGCAAATAAAAAAAATATTTCCTTTTTTTCCCCTGGAAATAGTGAAAAGTTACATTTATTTACCAGATTGACCGGTGAACAGAGTTTGTTATGTAATCTTAAAGCCTCCCTCTCCACAAAGTGAGGTAATTGCTCGATATAGATGGATATACGGATGACTGGAATTGACATAATTGAAAGAAAGAGTTTTCAGTACCTATTTTCTTTTTTATTTGCAATTTCTCCACGATTGGAAAAAAGGGATAATTTAAATCAAATTGAAAAGAAAAAAAGAAAAGTGAAAATGTACTTTTATATATTTATATGTAATGCCTGTAAAATATTGTCTTGTCAACAATTTTAAAAATACATGAAAAACATTACAATAATCACAGAGCATGAAAAATTACACATGGTTATCAATAATGGAAAACACTTCATTTAACAGGGGAAAAATCTCTTACCAGCTCAACATTGCCACGCCATACTTAACTTATTCCCACAAGTATAAAAGGTTTAGGTCGTTTTGAATGGACTGTAGTTTATGGGGGTTTACAATCATTTTAACATACGGTCTTTTACGGTCCTTCCTCTTTTGACCCCTTGACCTTTCCTGCTGCTACTACCGGCTCCACGTGGTGACCATTTTTGCCATCGCTAATTTTATCTGTAGAAACCCTGCCTCACCATTCATTACATATCCTACTTCAACTTTAATTAGTAACCCCTCTTTAACATTTATTGTTCCTTTACTAATAACCAACCTTGTAGAAACCAGCTAACGCTCTACACCGTTTTATAGAAATTTGTCAATACTATTTGTAAAGCTGTTAATATTACTTTTATTCTTCACATATTCAGTCAATTTATTCCAATAGTGCACAACTCTCTCGCTAAAGAAATCCATAGATTTATTAGGGCGTATGATTAGATTATTTCTCTTTTAAAAGTTTCAATCAAATCTCTGCACATTCTACGTTCAATTTTTCCAATCTTTCCCAATAATTTAAATTAGCCATACCCTCGATAATTCTAGTAAAGTTTCTCTGAACCCCGACTATATCCAAAACAATCTTCCAATTTCCATGGCGCACTTTTGGAGCCCATATCAACAACACTATTCGAGGTAGTGTCTTATTAGCGACTTAAAAGCAATTATGACAATAGTTTCTGGATATCGTATTGCACAACAACCACACCATTGTAGCTTTTGCTTTGGATAAAGAAGAGTATATGGTTTCATTAAATTTTAACAGCCAATTACATTCCCACAAGTATAAAAGGTTTGGGTCGTTTTGAATGGACTGTAGTTTATGGGGGTTTACAATCATTTTAACATCGTTAGCGAACATTTTGATAATATTAGCCATGGATTACGGAAGATCATTTATAAAAAGTAAAACAGGATAGGTCCCAGCACGGATCCTTGAGTTACTCCAGAAAAAATAGTTTTATTCTTTGATACTGCATCTCCAACACTAACTTTCATTGATCTGTTCCCTAGAAAATGTCTAAAATATTTAACACATTTTTATTCAATACAATTGCTTCAAGTTTTACAAGAAGTCTGTGATGTGGCACTTTACTAAAATCAATGTACAAAATGTCACAATTTCCTTCTGATAAATATGTGTTGGCTTTCTCAGCAGTTTTGAGTAAATTTGATAAACAAATAACTTACAAAAGGTATACATTCTTCAACTATACATGCATTAAATAAACTTGTGAGTGCAGTAATTCTGCCAAATATTTCAGCAACTTCGGGTGTATTTCATCTGGACCAATAGATTTAGTCTCATTCAGTTTTTCAAGCAGTTTTAAAAAGTTCAATAACTAACTCTTCCATATTCCCATCTATAAATTTTTGACTTTCATTACTTTCTTTTATTAGAGGACCATATTCTTCACTTTTAAAGACAGACCGGGAAAAATCTGCCAATGTCTATGCCATTTCTAAAAGGGTCTTAGTCAAGTTACCTGAGGAACATTAAAGCTCTGAAATAGTTTCCCATAACTTATTGTAATAACTCATAATAAAAACACCATTAAAATGTTGAGGAAATTCCATTCAAATAAATTGATTCTAATCAAAACTGAAAAGTTATGTGAACTGCAACAATTAATTGATTAGTTAACTATTAAATTAATCACCAACATAGTGACTATGACGGTAAACTGAATATCTTTGGGTTGTGGACAAAACAAGACATTTGAGGACGTCGTCTCTGACTTTGTCAAAAAGTGATCAACAATGCCAGGGGAGGTCATTTCCAGGCCAACACCTGTGCGGAAGTGGAAGTGACTCCGGCCACCTTAGGAAATATGTGTGGGTGTCCGAAAACAGGATGTTGAACACACAGGCTTATGGGGACAGAGACTCAGACCACCTAGGAGTGCCTGTAAGGCACAAGAATGGTGACCCTGTTGGGGACTGACTGTCGGTTCTCGTTATCTCTTCATTCTCCGGCCGACAAAATATGTCCGGATATTTTTAGAAACAACTTTCGAGTCTTCCTCTTAACCCAATTTCAGGACTTTCATCCCAGTATCCAACGCATATACATCGTTAGAAAGATAATTTTCTCAGCATTCCAACAGTATCTATTGGGCTTAAAAAGTTATAGCTCAAAACGTGAAGCTAAGTATTCAGCATTTTATGCAGAAAACTTCAAGTACACAGTCCAAATTCTATGGATCGAAGAATTAATTTTAAGTCTTAACTTTTCCAATTTAATTAAAATTGTTTGTAAAATTTTTTAAAAAACCCAAAAACCTTTATTTAGAACTTAAATTTCATGAATCTTAACTTTTTTAATGTAAATACAAATGATTGTGAAATTTATTTTAAAAACCTTTATTATCATCTATATAACTTACACCTGAAACTTATTAAGTATCTTGCAGTTTAAACAGCTGTTTTTTCACGTTGTAGACTCCCAAATTATCACGTATAAATATCTAAAATTAAATTAAAAACATTGTAATATAGACAACGCTGAACTGTGTGAAAAATCAAGTGATGAAAACCTGTTTAAACATACCCCTGAAAGTTTACGGGTCTTAACTTTTTTAGTGTAATAATGAAAAGAAAAGCACGCATAACACTGAATAAATAATTTACCTTCATTTAATTACTGATGTTAAAAAAAATCAGCTAAAAGATTAAGATAAAAGGTAGTCGAAAATTAAATATTGATTTACAATACTAAATCAAAAAATTAAATATCTAAAATTAAATTAAAAACATCGAAATATAGACATGACGCTGAACAACGATGTGATTTGTTGAATTTTGTTTTATTTTTTCTATGTGCTAATTATTATGTACGTTCCATTGTTTACAACGTTTTCAAAAGACAAACATCTCCGTGACTAAACATGAAAAATATAATTTGAAGATTGAAAAATATTCCATTCATTTCTTTTTTTTAACAAATGATAATATAAATATTTCTTACAATAACAATAGTGAATGAGGTGAATTGTATCTCAACGAATTTTACATCTCGATAATGTCTGCGAATATACCCATTTCAGACATCTAGTCACAACTACAGACTTCAAGATTTAGCTGAAAAACATCTAAATTAGCGACACTGAAATGCATAATATATATAATATATAT
>VCCN01003963.1:197925-210398 GCA_006491835.1 Architeuthis dux
GTACAATTTTGCATGAATGAAATATCATTTTCATTAAAATTTATCCCTCACCCAAAAATGTCCTCCACAATTTTAAACCTACAGAAATATCTACATTCATTTAACACACATTTGTTGCGTATAAATGTATGTATATTGTATATAAACTGATTTGGTGCTTAACATTGTGTTGTGTGTATTGTTATATTAATTTTTATATGACAATAATGTCAATGTATGTGCTTATTGTATAAAATGTGTATGTGTATTGTAACGCTGTATTATACGCATTGTATGTACATATGTGTATGTAGATAACATTGTATGTAAAAAAATCGTATGATGTGTGTTCCATAAAACCTTAAACATTTATGCTATGTATGTGTATGTATGTAATTTGTATGTGTATGCGTTTATAATGTGAATGTATTCCCAATCTGTGTGAAAACGGTTTTTACTAGTGAGTAGGTTAACATATCTACACTATAATGTATGTGTGTACAGTACAGCTGTAAAAATGATCACACTATGGATATTTACTACTGCTAGTCTGACACAAGGCCACAATAATTGGGTCACCGATGGGGATTGAACTCACTTCACTAGTTAATAATAGCCCATTCTACCAGGCTAGTTTTACTAACCATCGCCAGGCACCCTAAATATTTACTTAGCTTATCCAAGGCCACGAAAGTGGAGCACCAGTGAGGATTGAACTCACTTAGATAATGGTTTACCAGACATTACATGCCTGTTAACCATTGATCTAAGCTAGGCGCCCCTGTAACTTTTCTTTTGAAAAGATGAAACTCACATCTTGAATAAATTCTGGGTTTTATTTTCTTTCTTGATTTATTTCACTTATAATTACAGGCTTTTCAGTATTCACATATTACAAAAAAATACATACATATACACATTAACAGTTATTCACCTTAAATTGATTAATATTAAATCTACAATATTACAATTTATTCCCCCTCCTAAATGAAAAACACTACATATGGTTGTATGCCTAGACAGACAGTGTATGGCATGTTACATTTCATTTTCCTTAAAAGGCTTACAGCATCAGTTTAGGAGATATAAATTAAATATATTCACCTTTACACACTTAGATATAGATTTACAGTATTCTTATTGAATTTAAATTAGTAAATTTCTAAAAGATCCAAGCTGCCCCATATCAGTAAAAGAAAAAACCCTGAAAACCCTACCCTAACAAACAGCTAGTTACTCTCAATACACAGTTCGTTCGTTGGTATATCGTACTACACACATATTAGGTAGACAAGAGTTAAGTTTCTCTGTGTGTCAGGCTTTTTTCTTTCTCACCCTTCCATCCATCCAGACGTTACCCTCCACTTTTTATGTTGGCCATTGGACCACCAATAACGAGAGAGAGAGAGAAGGTTCTAGGAGCTCCATTCATCTTTCCCCTTGTCCCTAGCTAAAATCTGAGACCGGGGATCTTCCCCTCACACAGATACGTGTATTATAGTACTTAATGATCCTAGGACCTACATAAGCTTAGATTAGAGAAGCTTAAAATCTCCAGGTTTCTTTATTTTATTTTTGAAGACCAACTAACAGATTTATTAAGGCTTATGTCTCATCCCTCAGTGTATATACCACACACAGATTTGTAGCCCTATCACACATATACTAGATCTGTCCCATAATAGTTGTTACATTTGCATATGTATTTAATACACTAAATGTAACAACTATTATGGGACATGGGTAATATTTTCTGCCAGGTACCAGGGAGTGGACACGCCTTATTTTTGTGTAGGAGGTAAAAAGTAAGTTATAATGATAAAATTAGAAAATATAAGACTATTTAAAAAAAATATTTACAGCGGTTTTGTCTGTAAAAATCTCCTATGTGAAGAAGTAATAGAAATTGTAACTTATGTTAAATCTTTTCTGTACAATGTAGGGAAGGTGGTCCCGATTGTAAAGTTCCCTACCTTCGCACACTCGATGTTAAAAACGGCGCACAAAAGAATAACGATTTAATTTTTTTTAACCCAATAATTTTTACTTCGGTTTTTCTTTCATTAATTCTCTTATTTATTTGTATTTGTGCGCCGTTTTTAAGATCGAGTGAGCGAGGCATTGAAACATTGAATCAGGACCACCTTCCTTGCATTGTGCTGAGAAATTGATGTTACATTTTTCCTGTTTTTAACTCCTGTGAAGATTTTATTAAATGTGTTTTTCTCTTATTGTTGAAGATTTTTAAGGCGTGCCTACAATATATATGCGTAGGTAAAAACTTAATTGTTATTTCTACTCAGTTGAAAAAGACGAATTGAAACAAAGTGGGGTGATCAGCCAGAATGTATTATTAGATAATACAGAATGGCTTGTTAGTTGTTGGGGTGACCACACCCGGCTCTCATAGTAGCAATAACTACTTCACGTGTTTATCATTAATACTTTAAAAAATGTATTACTGCTACCATAGGTTAATATTACTGAGAAATACATATTTTACATTTCTTTTAAAAAGATCTTATTTAAGTAATTGTATGCTGTAACACACACACACACACACACACACACACACACACACACACACACACACACACACACACACAATAATGTACATATGTTTATGAAAAATAAAAAGAGAAACACAATTTAAAATGCAGTGATAGAATCATATGGTGAATTTTTCTTTTTACGTATAATTCACATTAAATTATATCTCCATATCTGTATTCTTGGTTTTAGGTGAGTTTTAATCGTACTAGGTTTATGATTATCTATACCCCCTCCACAGTAACATACGTTAATCAAATACACACTAGCTAGCTAGATACAAAAAATGAACAAAGATAGATAGATATGAACAGACTGATAGATAAGAATATGAACAGACTGATATATAAGAGAGATAGATATGAACAGACTGATAGATAAGAGAGATAGATATGAACAGACTGATAGATAAGAATATGAACAGACTGATATATAAGATATATAGATAGATAAGAACAGACTGATAATGAACAGACTGATAGATATGAACAGACTAATATATAAGATAGATAGATAGATAGATAGATATGGATAGATAGATAGATAGATAGATATGAACAGACTGATAGATAGATAGATATGAACAGACTGATAGATAGATAGATAGATAGATATGAAAAGACTGATATATAAGATAGATAGATAGATATGAACAGACTGATAGATAGATATGAACAGATAGATAGATAGATATGAACAGACTGATATATAAGATAGATAGATAGATAGATAGATAGAAACAGACTGATATATAAGATAGATATGAACAGACTGATAGATAGATATGAACAGACTGATAGATAGATATGAACAGATAGATAGATAGATATGAACAGACAGATAGATAGATAGATAGATAGATATGAACAGATAGATAGATAGATAAATAGATATGAACAGATAGATAGATAGATAGATAGATAGATAGATATGAATAGACCGAGATATGAATAGACTTTCTGAGATAGATAGATATGGACAGACAAAGAAAGAAAGGGATAAGTAGGTCTCAAGTAGTAACAACCTCTAGTCAAGTCGTGTCGGTTTTTTTTTTCAAGATTCGTCATCAGATATAGTTTTCAAGTCTGAAAAAATATTGTCATAAAGAAAGATCATCTTTCTTTTGTTTTCTCTTTTACTAATGTAAATAATTTGAACTCATTCCTCGTCATTCATTTGCCATTTGCCAACGATGAAAATCACGCGAGTTCAGATTAATCAATAATTTATTGCAGTGGAGGCCACGCCTTGCCGTGTGGCAATGGTTAGCAAGCTGGTCTCGCCACTACTGAGTTTTGTGGGTTTGATCCTCATTGGGTACCCCATACTTGTTGCCTTGTACTAAAACTAATAAATAACACTAATTTATTGCAGTGGCAAAGAAAAGGAAGCTTTTCTAGTAGTAATTAAGTTGTATATATTCCCAGTTGGGGGAAAAAAGAAAGGGGAGAAAGCATTTTTTGTGTGTGAGGGAGGATTTGCTCATGCCTGTGTTTTGGGACTGTTTTTATGGACCAAACGGCGTAAAAAAATGTGTGTGATTTTTAAGGTTACTACGAAAAGCATTTATGTGAAAGATGGTGTCACAGCTTAAATTTGGCACAAGGCCAGAAAGTATAGTGCACCCAATGAGGATCGAACTCACTCGTAAAAGGCCTGTACTTGCCTAGCTCGCTCTAACCAGTGTCATGTGTCGCGTATACATATACGTATATATATATATATATATGTATATATATATATGTATATATATATGTATATATATATGTATATATATATATGTATATATATATGTATATGTATATACACGCACGTATGTGGCTTTTACCTTTATGCAATTTCTGTATTAAACCAAAAACACGTCACTTGCATTTGTATAAAATAGTGGCATCATCACTGAACTTGAAGACACATTTATTTGCATTTTCAAGTTCAAAATACACACACAAATGCGCATGTACACGTGCACACATCTTACTGCTAGCGAAAGAAAGAAGATTGTGTAGCGCCGATCGATCGCTCTTGAAGTGTGGCTATTATGAAATTTAAAAAAAAAACTATCTTGCCTGAGGAGAAAGCAACATTTTAATTTTTGCTAAGGCTAAGTTTATAGAGCATTGTTTTGGTCAGTGACAGATTTTGCAAGTTTACATATGTACTGTTGACCCCTTAAAGAAGAAGAATCGATTATACACACATTTACACTAATTATTATCGTGCATAGGTGTGTTACATTCATAAATCTAAAGAGCCACAAATAAGTAAATTTAATAATCATTCATAATTTCATATACAGTGGGAATTGTAGTTTACAGTGACACACGTATGCACGTTCACTTGACCTATGATTTGGATACACAGATACAAAAATGAGTACACACACACACACTGAAACAAACAAACACACAATTAAACAAGTAATAATTTTACATTATCAAGGATTAATACATAGCTGAAATAAGTGAATTACCTTTACGCTCATTCATTAAACCCACAAGTGCTATTTAATTTATAATTAGCTAGAATAGTGGGGAAAAAAGAGAGAAAAGTTACGTCAGTAAATATTTTTCATCATTACATCATTGAGTTACACTGCAGTTTACAAACAACACGTCATCGGTTTAATCCACACTCACACACACACACACTTGCACACGCACACACACACACACTTGCACACGCACACACACACTTGCACACGCACACACACACACTCATTGGGACACAATAAGTGTGTAAATGATTTTTAACACTTCACGAATTTAGATATTTTTTTTCACCTACGATGTATATTCATTTTTTTTCTTTTCCTCTTATTTTTAATGTTAATTACATTAGTTACAATACACACACACACACACTCTCTCTCTCACACACACACACACACACACACACACACACAGAGTTTAACTTACATGTGCTACACATACAATCATTCAGGTACCTACATACATACTCAAAATGTGTCTTTTTTTGTGTGCATACATTAGTTTAGTCTGGTATAAGACCACAAGTATAAGACACCTTCTAAGGATCGAACTCCCTTACACGGCAGTAATGGTCTGTGAGATTAGCTCTACCCCTCGTAATAAAATTGTAGATAAAAGAAAAGAATAAAAGAGATATAGAGCAAAAGAAAGAGGGAGGGGTTAGAAAGAAAGCATTTTTGTGTGTAGTATGTTTTTTTGTGTACATATGTGTGTGTTTGTATGTTTACTGATATAGTTTTGGGTTGGATCCAAATGATACAAGAATGAAGAATTCTCATCATACGATAGAAAAATGCCTTAGTCTTTTTTTACGAGACTTATCTTATATCTATCGCCATCAGTCGAATAATGTAGATAAGGTAAGAAAAGCGTAGTCTGCATGACTCCACGTGTATTTAAGTGCCCCATAGATAAAACAACCTACCCTCGACATAGGTGCAAAACTTTTACAATGTCACTTTTACTAAAAGTGACATTGCTGTTAGTTTTATTCATAAAACAAGGATCCTACAATTACACACGCTTGTTACAATATAACCCATCCACGTTAACAGACACTACCACGTGTAAGTGTTGAGATAGAAGACCCCAATTCAAAAGATTAATTTGACCTACACTGTGTATGAAAGACTTCTAAAGCTAAATCAATGTTATCATAGGCTTGACACAGGGGCGTAGCTGGGGGAGTTAGGGAGGGGGCTATTTGAAAATGCCCCCCAGGCTCCCAATGTAGGGGGGGTTCCAAAAGCTTTATAAATTATAGTTCACATACTGCATTTCCACTGACTTTATACAATAACAAGGATATATTTATACATAGTTGAGTTTCATAAATAATAATTCAGCCTTTGGGGTTGTTTTTTCACCAATTAAATGATAGTGTATGTCTATTTATTGCACATTTTCCCTTTTCATCAAATCTCACTAAATGTAGGTGGGGTCCCTCAAGGAGCCAAGCCCCGGGCCCCCAAACCTCTAGCTACGCTCCTAGCTTGACAATTAATTAGTTACACCTATTGTCAACCTTGACAATAGCCAGTCACCGTAACGGCGTAACTTAGTCAGAAGCCAAGTAAGTATCTTGTATGAATACACTTCTGGCCTACTGACCTAAGCCCCTTCCTTATTTTAATGTAAATCGTTCTCATAGGGACCCTGGGACCCTCCTAAAAAATCCCGATAGGATCCCATGTTATCTCTGCTTGGGTGCTTCTTTTTAAACTTCTTTGTGAAGTACAAGAAAATAGTCTCAGTGGATCGACTTAAAATACTTTTTTTTTGTTTCAGCTCGAAAAAAAAAAAAATAAATAAATAAAATAATGACCCCCCCCCTCTTGACTACTGAAATTCTGTGAGAAAATAAGTTATAGGCGTGACCCAAAGTAAAAAAAAGAAAGCATATATGGGTCAGGTTTCTCGATAATCCCTTTTTAAAAAAAAGATTTATTTAGCAAATGTTAGTCTTGGATGGTTTTGATAAATATTTTTTTTTTTTTTTGTTTTAATTTTTAAAATTTATTAATCGTGTTAGAGCGTTAAATATAACTGTTACAGGAGGAGGTGTGTCAGGTCACGTGGCCTGTTCCCTCGAAAGTAACCTTAGTTACTGCTTAGTACGGTTCGTTACTACCAGGCCTGTGCACAGCTGGTAATAGGACCAGGCCAGATGGGAGAATCTAGGCCCTATTTTAAACTGCTCATTAAGGATTTTTGTAATCAGTGCTAAATACATATAATTTATGTATGTGTATATAGATGTAAATGTAGCTTACATATACTTACAAGTAACAGAACAGAATTTAAAAAATGATTTATAAAAAAAGTTAGTGACAACCTAAGCAATGTTATTCAAGATGTATAAGATGACAGAGTACTTTAATAAGGCAGTAAATACAATAGTATTTGCCTCTACCAGGGAGAGTAGCAGCCCCTCCAAATCGTAGCACCATGACAATTGGCCCACCTGTTCTTACCTGGTTACTAATTGGTTAGCTTTGAATAAATTAATTAAATTGGACCATGATGATCAATATTTAATGTAATTTAAAAAATATATATTTTTCTCCCTCATTGGTCTGGAAAGACCACTATATTTTGGGATATATGAGACTAAACAATAAATTAATCCCACCCCATAGTCAACATCAGTACATGTAAATTGTACTTTAAGTTCTTCAAAGCATGTGAAAATACTGGGTATCTACGTCATAAAACACCACATGGGCCTGAGATCCGCTTGCGTAGCAATATTAAGTGACAGAACAAGATAAAGCATTTCAAGGTTTTTTGAATTGTTTCTTTAATAAAGGAAGAATATGAATTATTAAAATGTCTGCCTGACTATTTAATGATGAATAATACATTTATTCATGTTGTGAACTCCCGAAAACTGTTTAATGTTTGAAAAAAGTCATAAAGAAACACTCCCCCAATGGAAATAAGTTTCAATACATTTGCATTTAATTGCATTGGTATGTGTAAAATTTGTTGTGTGTGTGTGTGTGTGTGTGTGTGTGTAGAAAAAGTAGTGTATAACTGTTTAGTGTTTATATGAGCAACTCATGTAAGCTTGGTTGGTATGTGTTGTTACTTTGGATGTGTATTCAATATAGTGTTTGTGTGTGTATATTTATCCATGTGTGTGATTATCTGAGTTCAGCTGTTAACTGTGTATGTACTTAGTAACAAAAATTGTTTTATGTATTTGTGTTTATCTACATGCATATATGTATCTATAATATTCATATGTTCCAAGTTATATACATGTAGAATGTTTCAAATTATATATACATTTTTGAAAAGAAAATGTTTCATATTTTCTATAGTTTTGAGAAGGGTCATTAATATTCAAATGGTTCTTTTCTATAGTTTTGAGAAGGGTCATTAATATTCAAATGGTTCTTCGGACGATTGAACTCCTTCTTGTTATTTGTGTTGTAAACACGACATTTCGGCCAATCCATTCTTCGGCCTTCTTCAGGTGTAAACTCCGAGTGTGATGGGTTAAACAGAAATTATGTTTAAAGGGGGGTAGCCCTTATAGCGCATGGCCCTGGTGTTTCTGTACCCCCCTTTAAACATAATTTCTGTTTAACCCATCACACTCGGATGTTACACCTGAAGAAGGCCGAAGAATTGATCGGCCGAAACGTGTTTACAACACAAATAACAAGAAGGATTTCAAAATGTTTTATATAAAGGATTTATCACTTCGATAAATCCTTCATATATTGTATACTATAGAATCTTTCAAATACATACAGTATATTTGGGCGGATAAGACGACCCTTGAAGCATCCAAAAAACAGGGTTGTCCTATAGGAAAGGTACAAAACAGCCCCCAAAATGAGGTTGTAACCCCCCCCCCCCCAATGGGGCCGTTGCTACAAAAACTGACTACACAGCAAGCTAAAACCATGAAATTCAGACTGAAATTGGGGTATCGTCTTATCTGAAGGTTGCCTTATTCACTGAAATATACTGTAATTCTAACCTTGTATATATTATCAAGTATATAGAAGCTCTGAATACATTAATTCATTTATAGGAAACATCTTCTTTTATAAACATATATATATATATTTCATTTTGAAACATTATGATATAATTGATATAAAATATAGATATATACTATTCTTAAAGACATCTACAGATGTGTCTAATTTGTAATATACATATTTATATATAGTAATTGTATGTATGTGTATTTATATTTATTCATATGTTTATGTATATAACTGTGTAGACTGGTTTCACATTGGAAAACGGTACTACACTTTTGCTTTTTGCTTTATATGTAATTGAATTATTTTGATCAATGGCTTTATTTTATTGTTCACTGCGTGTAATGCACGTGTTGTTGAATGAAGACATGTAGCATCAAGCTATAAGAACATCTTTGTTGCATGTAAGCATGAGAAACACTTCTTAGCACATACAAGGATGGATCAATAAGTCTGTAGCCTGATGCATAGTTGTTAGCTGAAGTTTGATCTGGAATTTTCATTGTAGTAATATTATGCTCAATCTATGAATTAAGAGCATTAACAAGGAAGGAGATTAGATTAAAAAATGAATGGTTTTTTTTTTCATCATTAGGCTGCAGACTTATTGATATACCTATGTATATATATATATATATGGTCACTGATTGAATGTAACCATTTTGTGAAGTCTTTTCTTAAACATTTTTATGAATCTTTTTTTAACTTTTTGACATTGTTAAAGATCAAATATCTAATAACTGCATTGATTCTGCAGCCAAAAAAGTTCAACTTTATAAATAGAATGTCAATTTCAAGGGAAATGACTTCTGATTAAAATCATGTTCTAAAATTATAATGTAAAAGCCTTCTCCAATATAGTAATATTCAAGCACTGATTTGATATAAGTTTCTTTCAACTGGTATTATATTGTGTTTTTTAGAAGTTTAATGTTTTGTTATTGAATACAAAAATGTAACAAAAAAAAACATTAAGAATTTATACAAGTGAAGAAAATCCCCTATTCAAGGACTTACCTTTCAACAGGGTGGATTATATGGTCATGTGACTTTATCATAGAAAGCAGTTTCCCCTAAGGTGTTTAATTGTCTCCTCATGAGTGCAAATTCGAGTCAGGGTCAGGGTTTGATGGATTAAAATTGCCTAGTTCCCGTGGCATTTCCATTTGGGACGCCTCAGGCATCTGGGATTGATCTGGACCCTACCCCTTTAAGTTCAGTGGGGAAGTGCAGCCAGGAGGAGTGGGTCCCCTGGAAACAAGACATAAGTTTTTAGGATACAGGAAGAACCTGTGTCAGGCGGACTCAATAATCTCAAACTACAAAGATACTTTTTTGTAGGATTCATAAAATGCTATTTCCACTGATCCTGTTTTGTGAGGGTAGCATGTACGATTTGAATCCCATTAACAAAACAATGGCCTCAGCTTAGCAACAGGGTTGGCAGATTTGGCCAGAAGGGGAGATAATCCAAGCTTTATCTCAGAGACTTGTGCAAAATAGGTATTGGAATAGCGTTGAATTTGGAAATGGAGCTAGAATGGAGGCAGAGGTTCAATATCAGCCTCTTAAGGCGGGCACGCCTCAAGCGGCTGGTATTGAACTTCAAGAGACTGATATTGAACTTCCAGAGACTCGTATTGAACTTCAAGAGATTGTATTGAACTTCAAGCGGCTGGTATTGAACTTCAAGAGACTCGTATTGAACTTCAAGAGACTGATATTGAACTTCCAGAGACTCGTATTGAACTTCAAGAGATTGTATTGAACTTCAAGCGGCTGGTATTGAACTTCAAGAGACTCGTATTGAACTTCAAGAGACTCGTATTGAACTTCAAGAGACTGATATTGAACTTCAAGAGACACGTATTGAACTTCAAGAGACTCGTATTGGTATTGGAATAGCATTAAATTTGGAAATGGAGTGAGTCTGGAGGCAGAAGTTCAATACAAGACTCTTGAAGTTCAATACCAACCACTTGAGGCGTGTCCGCCTTAAGAGGCTGGTATTGAACTGAACCTCTGCCTCCATTCTCGCTCCATTTCCAAATTCAACGCTATTCCAATGCCTGTTTTGGGTAAGTCTCTGAGATAAAACTTGGATTATCTCTCCATCTGGCAACCCTGTTAAGCAATGAGTTCTTTATAGTTAGGGATTGATCTCACATTAGCACTTATCGGATATAAACCTCACATAGATTTTTTAAATGATACAATACATCATCATGAATAACTACTGCAAACAGGCCATGAGATATTTTTTAACTCCACCTTTTTCGTCTGGTTATGAGGTTGGATCAATAAGTGCATAGCCTCGCATCTAGCTGAAGTTTTGATCTGAAATTTGCACTATATAATGTTCGATCTATGCAATTAATATTCACTACTGAATTCAATGCATTGACAAGGAAGGAGGTTATGTTGAAAAGTAAATATTTGTTGCATAAAGGGAATGCTTTTTTCGTCATTAGTTTGCAGAATTATTGATGTATCTATGTAAGTAGTTAATGTTTGATATTTGTTTTTAATATACCCCGAGAAAGCCTTATTAGTTTTCTGCAATATGGTACCAGTTGAATATCGACCTTGCTGCAATTCTGAATGTGGGCTTGATAAATAACCCCTGTAATACGTGTGCATGTTTGAAGGTGTTGCTGCAACCAACTATTGCATCTGCTTTATTGTCTGCCTGCATGTGGTTATGCATATACATACATTTCTACCAACTACCACTGTGTGTATAAACAATTATATCTACATACTTAACTACCTTTCTCCTCATATTGACATCATATTCAACTCTCTAACTACTGTATGTTTAGAGACGGTCATTTGTGCACAGTAATTTATTCATTCATGTGTGCCTGTGTGAACCTCCAATACTACATCCACAATCACACATCAGCCCAAGTTAATGTAACTTATTTTGGGATTTCTTTTGTGAATGTCTTAGTTAAATTCTTTTTTTACAGGTAAAAATGGATAGGCATTTAAATATCTCAAAATAACAAAAGCTAAGATTCCTTTGAATTAAAACAAAACCATCTTTTTATTTCCAGTTATGACCCATATTATCTTTTCTCAGTATGACCACAAGAAGCTTTCTATCAAAAGTGATGATATACGAGGATAGTTTGAGTCATCATCTGCTCCCCACATTCCATAACTCTCCCACCACTTCCTGTTATTGTTACAGAAATTTTATTCAGTATACCAAATTTACTAAAAGTGAATTGGCTTTTTTATGTCAAATAAATTTACTAAGTCATCATTTTTCAGCTAAATCTTTGAAGCATCATGGGTTAAATTTCCTCCCACTTTGGAAGCCTTGGTATTTGCGTGGTGGGTCATTTTTAATACCACTTTTCTATGCTCATATATCAAGAAGCACAGAGGTTTATATTATGACCCACCATTTTGTTTAGTACCCAGACTGATCAACAGGTGGAAG
>VCCN01003963.1:224759-236993 GCA_006491835.1 Architeuthis dux
AAAAAGAAATAAGAAAATTCATGAAAGAAAAATAGAAGTAATTACATAAATTATATTGTCATTGCGTCGTTTCATAAATCTTCGACAGATCTTATATCTGCGTGACATCCAATCGGGACCACCTTCGCTAAGTTGTATTGACAAACTCTCCATTATTACTAGTCTAATATAGTATACTACTAGTGAACTCGTGTTGTAAAAAATGATGGCATATATGAAATTGGTATTTTGTTAAGTCACACCAACTGTAAAAATGAAATGAATTAGACAGAAACATCATAATGGTCCATGAACTAAACTTTAATATCAGCGTACTTATCACCTCTTTTCCCTTTCCTTTGCGGTCTTACAGACCAAAAATAAATATACAAATAGACGTATCTTATTATAGTAAATCTTAAATCAGTTTTTTTTGTTGGTATCTGCTCATATGTTAGTAAGTGCGGCTTCTTCACGTACGGCAACTACTAAAAGTACTATAATTGTTAACTTACACCCTGACTCCCAACTAAGTAGTTTATGTTATTGTTTCTCCACTGTAAAAGTAGGGGACCAAAATTAAACCAGTGAACCACTGGTTTAATTTTGGTACCCTACTTTTACATATGACTTCTACAACAGCTGTTTCTGTTGCTTTTAATGTTATAATTTATTCCTCTGTTCTACCTGTGACGAACGGGTCTATGAAAGCTTTTTCGTCCAGACCAAATTTGAATAGGTTCATAGCGTTCAATAAGTATGGAAGGATATAGAGAGTGGGCAAAGAAAGAGCAATCTTTTTTTCATTTTCATGTCACACTACGTCATATAATTATTTTTTTTTAATTAATTAAAATGAAAAAAGTGACGTAATAAAAAAACCTTCGTCATTTAAGAAACTAAAACGTTTTTTTTTTTATAACTTCTCATATTGTAAGCGTAGAGTTATGACCAATAACTTATGGGGAACACAAATAGATACACACTTCTTGGATACAAACAAAAATGTAGCAAGACTCGAGACATTTTCAGAGAGTCTTTTATTTAATGATGAAAATTTTAATCTCTTAACAGCTTTACATTATTCTTTTTTAAAAAAAATCAATTGGAAACAAATAGCTTTATTACAGAAACAAATGTTGCCAAATGCTATCAAAAATTGTGTAAACAACGTCGCAGGTTTTGAACAGTCTGTTCTCTCTCGTGTTTTAAGTAGTTGGTAAAATCTTGATTTAGTTCTGTGTATTCTTACTGTTTTTAATATTTTAATTCTGCTATTAGATTGCAATGTTTTTCTTTTGTTTTTTTACCGTGCTTACTACAGCGGAGGCCACTTATTATGATCACTTTGGGGCAGAGTCTTTCAGATAACAATAACCGGCTGATAACATTAAACAGGATATAAAAAAAATTGTTATAAACAACTTGAAGTTATGAATAAATATTTTGGCATATTGTAGGGATGGTGGTTGGATTATAAAGTTTCACACCCTCGCCCACTCAATGTTTAAAATGGTGCATAAATAAAAAGAAATAAGAGAATTAATGAAAGAAACACAGAAGTGAATACATAAACTATTGTTATTGCTTTGAATAAATTGTTTTTACTTGTGCATCAAGGATGTGAAATTTTACATTCAGGACCATCTCCCCTACATTGTACCAATATTAGAAACTATCAACCAAAACTGTCAACATAGGTTTCTTCAGTTTTTAAGTTGGTCTGGCTAGCAGGCTTACTATGTATGTGTATCATGTGTACATGCCACACTAATGGAGCTAGAGGGCTGAAAATTTAAACATTTACTCCTTATGTCTTGAAAAACATTTTTTTTGTTTTTTTACCCCCCCTTAGGTTTTTAGTGGAGGATTCAATTTGCAATGTAAGTTTAAGCTGAATTAGTCCCTTATTTTGTGTCCGGCAGCGTTCATGCTTGTTTTTTTTTAATTTGTTTTTTAAATAGACTTTTTAGAGATCACCACCCAACACAAGGCGAGAGAAGTAATTTATTCATTGATCACCCCCATATCATGGTATGCTGCCAAAAGATGTTGGTCCTGTCATGGTTTCTATTTAGTGACCTAAACAGACCTGTTTTAATATAATTTATAATTCATTTTAATTATAGTACTTGGGACTGACTGATTTTGATGACAATATCTGTGATTATAATAAAAGGCTACCTCTGTATTAAGCCCTACAAGTACTTACTAGTAAAAGTCTGTTTTGGCTATTGACGGTGTGAATATTCTACCATTGTAACTACAAATAGAATCTGATTACTAACGTCATAGCTCAGACCACCAACCACATCAAGGTTGCTTGAGTCTCAAGGGAATTACTTATTTATTTATTTTTTCTACTAAGACCGGATTAGTCTTAGTTGTATTTTATACCATTAATGAATCTGCCTCGGTGTGATATTATATACTGGTTTATAAATATTTATATAGTGGAGATAAGGTTTTTTTTCTATTTATAGCTGAGAATGTTGAAATCCAATGTAACCACAGAATAAATGTCCAGATTTTATGTTAAAATTTAATCCTCAAATTTGGGAAGATGCCTTTTAACCGTCTTTTTAGATTCATTTTCTTGGAGCATCTCTTGTTATTTTCTGCAAGGTAGTGTAATGGTTAGCACATCTGTCTCGCACACAGAAGGTCCCTGGTTCGATTCCCGGTATGAGTGTGGAAAACTCTTCATGAGGACAAATTTCCCTGTGCACTCAGCAGCTAATTGAGTACACTCTAAGCTGTGTGATTAGGGTGGAGGTATCCCTTTGGTGGACTTGCACCCTGCCAGTTTTTTCTAGACATAATAAGGAGTAAATGCTTATTGGTGTGACACAGACATACATAGCCAGCCGGCCAGACCAACTAAAAAACTGAAGAAACCTATGTTAACAGTTTTGGTTAACGATTTTAAAAATTGACTATTTCAAAACATTTTGGCTGTAGCTTTAAGAATATAAGTAGTAAAGTTTTACAATCATGGCAATACTTCTGCTTCTGTAAGTCACTGAATATTGGTAACTGTATCGTTTAGTTAGAAATCCTTGACACTCCAGCAAGTAACATTAGAAGTATTGTAGTGGTAACATTAGTAGAAGTACTAGTGCTATTACTGTAATGTCAGTACTAATGGTCTTATTAAGTGCCTTCTATTACTACTCTTAAAGCTTTAAGCCAGACATGGGCAAACTACGGCCCGCGGGCCACATGCGGCCCTTTCAACTTTCTGAATGGCACACTTAATTCCATGAAGAAAACAACGTTGTATTAAATTTTCATCTATGGGAAGATTTTTTGAAGAAATGAGAAAATTCTAGGATAAGTGGACAAATGATTACTTAAGTAAAAAACAGACCAAGGTGTCCAATATGTTCTGAATCCCACTCCGCATTTAAAGAATTTAACGTTAAGCGTCATAACACAACTAAACATTCCGGCTATGATAAATTTAAAGGAGATATCAGAAAGCTTAAAATTGAAACACTAAAGAAACAGATCGGTAGTCCAAATACGCTTTTTTTCTAAAGGGCAAACAAAGCTCAGCGAAATGGTGCATGCAAGATATGTTGTTATCACAAAAAGGTTCCTAACATTCTAAAAATTATTCTGATGGTGAATTTGTGGCCCGGTTTATCATTAGCAATATCTCATGCGGCCCGCTGCTCTAAAAAGGTTGCCCATGCCTGCTTTAAGCTAACTCTTGTTACGACTATTATTCGATTGTAAACCATGAATCTGTTAATACAAATCTTAATATTTATATATTTGTTATACAAATCTTTCTCACCTGAAGAGTCACTAATAAGTGTGAAACAAATTTGTCCTGAGGACCCCATAATGTTATTTTATTATATATATATGTGTGTGTATTATTTGGATAGAGAATCCGGCAAGATTAAAGTATATGGGGCTTCATCAGGAATAATGTTAAAAAACAAAAGTTTTAAAAAATAGCGTTCAGTCACAACAAAAACCAAAGATGATGGAACCTAAACAATATCTGCCTTGTCCATAACGGCACGATACAGAACGTGAACTGAACGCTATTTTTTAAAACTTTCGTTTTTCAACGTTATTTCTAATGAAGCCTTATAGGCGAAACATGTAAAATAAATTTTCCTTTTAAATCTTGACGGATTCTCTATCCAAATCAATGCACACACACACATACATATATATACATATATATACATATATATATATATATTGTGTATTTGGGCAGTAATCCTTCATTAATGCATGTTTGTTTAAATACGATGGACAAGGAAAACCTTTTTATCTTTTAACCCATGCAAACAATAAAGTTTTCACAATCTTGAAAATGACTGAACGTACAGTCGAAAGCGTTCGATCTGATATATCGTTCAGACAATATTTATATATATTGCGTCCGAACATATGTTCTCTTGTGCGTGAACAAGAAAAATTAATCAAAAGGATGAAAATTAACCAAAAGGATTTAATCAAACATGCATATATAGTCTGTAGAAACTTTTTTGTTCTCCTGTATATGTTTAAAAATTTTTTAAAACGCCAATAGTGAATGATAAATCCACTGATGTACAATCCCCATTCTCAAATCTTTAGATAAAACAGGTAGTTCTTTGGCAAAATAGATTGATTTCCTGATATAGTTTTCCTAATAAGCATGTGTTATTTGGTCTAGTTAATCGGACAGTGTGTAAAGCACTGACTATAGTTTTGAATCTTATTGTTTTTTAAGTATTGTTTTGCTTTAATGATCTTGAGGAAAGCACGAATCCAAACTTCCTGAGCTCCAGCCATTTAGATGTTACTTGTTCTCTCACTAGCACACAAATCTTTCAAATCCATGCCCATTCATTGCCTTAAATTTAGTATACACAGGTATACCTTGAATAATGCAGTGAATTCATTAGTAAATTCTAACAATATCTTTTTACAATAAACTATTAAAATATTAAAATTCTAAAACTTCAAAATTAAAAAACAAAAAACCTTAAAATTTTAAAATTAACATTTTTATGAATGTAGTTCCACCTTGTGTATTGGTGTATGCCTTCTGATGTATATGTTATGCTGTTTAGGCCATTTTCAACATCTTAACTGCTAGAACATGAACATCTCGCAAGTGTTTTGTAGGCCTGAGTATTATTAAATTATTTTTGATTGGTCTAAAAAAGTTTCAAATTGAACCAATCAAATTGAATCTCTTATTTTGTTTTAAATAGTGACTTCTGAAATATGAGGCTAAGTAAAGTATGGATTCAAATTATTGTTATTGATTTTTGTTATTATCTCACCTGTTAATTGATGATAATAAACCTACTTCAATAAGTAATTGAATAAACCTCCACATCAAACTTCTTCTTGTATAGCATTATATCTTATCACACCTTATAAAATGCTATCAGGTTCATTTGCATGGCTAGCTCATTGCTCTTTTATATATATTCATGGTCAAGTGTGCTTAACCTGTTGAAACCGTAGTAACGGTTTACTGGTACAATGCTCCAGTGTCTAATCATTGTAGTACTGTTCTCTGTTCAACTCTAACTGCCGGCCGATTTAAAATCACTGTGCACTAAAAAATCTCGGCGGAGCTGATTGGTCGAATGTATTTTCTTTGTTCTGATTTCCGTGTGACCTGGTCAACCTTTGACCCCCCCCCCCAAAAAAAAACCTTTTTTTTTTTGTGGTTTTTCTCTATCTTTCCTCTCAGCAAACGAACACACGACTCAAGTATATTTCATTACAATTTGATGAAATGGTTTATGATGAAGACAATCGCAAGAGTGGGCAACTCTGCACATGCCATTTGCTGCTCTTTGCTGCTAATTTGTTCTGTTACCCAGGCAGTTCTGAAATAGACAGGGGACAGTGTATCGGCAAGTGGTCAGGTCTCAGGGTTAAATTCAAGTGACCTGATTATGAGCCTTGCTTTCATTGGACTATGTCTAACATTGATGTTTTACTTTGACTTGTACATGAGGTCAAGCCAGACTCTCGAATATAATACACCCTCATTCGCAAGATACACAACAAACAAACTTGATATCAAACAAAAGAAAAACCTTTTTGAATCAGTTTTTCTAATTTTAGCATCTGCAATACTAAAATGGTGTAAATAACTGCTTCCTTTTAGATAGAGAGAAGAAAGCTAGAGAAGAAAGCTACTATGCACAGGAGTGCATGTTGCGAATAGAGAAATAGGGTTGCCAGGGGCAGACAATCAAATTAGATAAGTAATAATACTAGTCAATGCCTGTTGCTTTTCTAATGGTGTACCTAAAGCTGTGTTCTGTGTGAGTATGTTTATACAGTAATTTGAAATGTATTGTTAACTAAAATTCTGGTATTCATTTTGGGTAAAGCAAAATTGACACATCAACAGCAGTAGCAGCAGCTGTAGTTATTGTACGACGGCATGCTAAGAAAACGTGTCATTTTTAAAAATCTACTTTTGGTCACCCTAAGCAAGGCCTTTTGGCCACTTCTCACATCAAAGGGTTAATAAAAAGGGAGTTATTTATGCCACAAATTTAAGACCAATAAAAACATGTTAAAATAACATGTTGATGTTAAAATCTTAAAGTTGGAAACACTAAAACATGACATGTTTAAAATGAAGACTAAAAAAGCAATAAGAGACTTAAATGACTTATAAGAGTTAGAAATAGTCAATGAATTAATATTTACCTGTATTTGTACTGATATACTATCCCCCATATTTTCTTTTATCTGTTACCAAAAAGGTTTAGATCTTATAAAATCTAGTGATAAAACCACTAGATTGGCATTTCTGTGGCGGAAGCAGGACAGACATGATACCTGTACTGGATATGTTCAAGGCTTGAAATACATGTTTGTGTTTTTGGAAATATTCCCAAGGCTCACTATTGTGCCACGGCACACAGTGCTAGAAACCGTTTGACCTTGAGTGCTTAAGATTTCAAGAAATTGCTTGGTTTGCTTGCTCTGAACAATGAGGTCTGCTCTCTTCTGACTTGATGACTTGATGATGATAGCATCGAGATGCTGGCTGGGGCGGGGCAGTAGTAGCTGAAAAACAGGAAATACCTCCCACACATTTTATTATTCACTCTTTGACATTTTGACCTACTGACCTGTAATAACCCCTCGGTCTTACATATACATCTTTCAATAGTTTATCTACTTACAGACTTTTCCATGTACAGCAATTGTCTTTACACATTCAATTGTTTCTTTAGTGCAAAACAATCAAGTTCTTTAGTGTTGCCAACTTGTGTTAGGTAGTTTTTGTTGTAAGCATCTGCACAATGTTGCTACTACATGAAGAGGACACTTTCTGCTTGAAGATGTTTGACTTGGAAACCCTTTTTTATTATACACTAATTTACTCTGACTATACATATACAAAATCCATTGTTACGATTACTGTATGAACGGAAATATACTAGGTATTGTAAATGAAGAAAAGGATCTTAGTATCATAGTAACTGATAAACTATCATTCTCCAAATATATTGCCAGTGCTGCTGCTAAGGCAAACAGGGTGCTTAAGCAAACCTTTTCATATATAGACAATGACTCGTTCCTTATACTATATAAGACTTATATCCATCCACACCTTGAGTTCTGTGCACAGGCTTGGTCATCATACTTGGAGAGAGTTAAAAATCTTTTTAGAAAGGTCCAGAGACGAGCAACTAAGTTAGTACCAGAATTAAAAAGTATGAGTTATGAGGATAGGCTAACAGTGTTAGGATTAACATCGTTAGAAAATAGGAGAGATCGAGGAGACTTAATAGAAATGCCACACATATAGAAGCAAATAGAAGTAGATTGAATATCAGAAAATTCTTTTTTAGCAATTGAGTGGCAGGACTTTGGAATAGATTACCGGAATATGTAATGTTATCAACAGATGCAAATGATTTTAAGAAGAATTATGATGTTTATTACACCACCGCAAAGGTTTAAGGCCCTAGATATTGTGCAAATATGATTGTTATGATGTGTGCTTGTATAAACAAATACTTTTTTTTCACACTAAAATAAAAAATTTAAAAAATGTTAATTTATTCAGACTAGTATCCTCATCTTGGTTGTTATAGTCACCACGTTTCAGCTGTTGTACTCTCCGGAATTTCTTCAGGTGTCTGTTGTGGTTGGTAACCTTCTGGGAATTTCAAACCCTTTATTCAACGGTAGATTGTTCTCATTCCACTGTCCATGCTAGAGGATATTTTGTACCAGTTAATTCTACTCATAGTTTCTCAAATTATCTCCCTTGACTTACACTCTTTAGAATTATCTAAATTTAGATATAAAATATCTAAATTGGCAACACTGAAGAAAAGTAACTGAAATACTTCAAAGCTGTGGTTTTGTACGACGGAAGGAAAATTATTTTACATGGCAATTATGGCAGGCTGCTCCACACATCATAAAGTCCGGCCCCTTCCAAACATGCACCTTTAGAATGGGCACTGCCCTAGTAATGATAATACCTCTACTCAGATATTCAGACAGAAACCTTTTTGTTTAGAAGAAAACAACATTTATATTTGTTAGTTTTTCTGTGACAAAGTACTTTCATTCTGACCTTTGGAGGCGGACATCTTATACATAGGTCTCTAGACACAGAAACTATTGTCTTGAAATTTTCAAATCACAAACTTCTGTGTATTGTTTGGGTTAAAAGCTCTGTTTATTCCGGTTCTCTGCAACCTTTTTATGCTTGGCGCCCACTTTTGTGTCCGCTTGGATAGTGTAATGGTTAGCATGTCTGCCTCGCACCCAGAAGGTCCTGGGTTCAATTCCCGGTATGAGCGAATAGTGTGGAAACCTTTTCATTAGGACAAATTTCCTTATGCACTCAGAAGCTAATTGAGTACATTCTAAGCTGTGTGATTAGGGTGAAGGTATCCCTTCGGTGGATTTGCATCCTGCCAAGGGGATGGACATAAAAACTTGTAAGAATAAAGTCCTGGTCTTGACCAGACTTGAAACTTGCAAGGATCACTAAGCTGAGACATGCAACAGAAACCGGGTCTTCGTCACCGGACTCCATACTCCATTGGGAGTTGTCTCTTAAGAGATGGGACACTTGACTTACCCACTTCTGTAACTTTTGTGAGGGTAACATTTCTGTACTGACAACCATAGGCTTAAATCTCACCCACTAATAGGCGGTACTGCCCAGGTTGAAGACCGCTGCTCTACAGAGTTCTATCATATTTACTAAGCTGAGCCTAGTTTGGCACAAGATCACAATAATGGGGTAATACGGGGAGAATCTGACTCACTACAAAAGTAATGATCTGTCAATACCTTACTGTGTTATCGCTAAAGGGCAATGTTTTTATAGCTTCAGTTGAATCCTGATGCATTACTGTTGAGATAAATTCTTTGATTGAACGGATTATCAAAGTTTATCGACAATGTTACAGTTCTTACCATCTTAGATGTTGAGTAGCCAGATGTTTTTGCAATCGACTTTTTCTTTCATTAATAGAGGCTGTAATGGTTCTACTGACCACCTAAAAGTTTATATTGCTCATTAGTGAACGGTACTTCCCCACTGGTTTATTCTATTTACCGATGATAGTTTGAATTGGTCAAGTACAACACTGGGAAACCAAAAAAACAATATGATGGTCGTTTTGTTTCAATAGGTTTATCACTTTGCTCTAATGCCCTTAAGAAAGGCATGAATCCACTTCTCCCTTCAGCTATGTGTAAGCGGGGCAGTTGGAGCCCTTTTGTCCATCTAAGAGAAAACAGACAGAAAAAACCTACAGCTTGGCAGTTGCCATAGCTGGTCCCAAGCCCAGGTAAATGAGTAGGGTTGGGCGTGGGGCTAGCAACTCCGCCCAATAAAAAACCTACTTGCTATTGAAAGCGCAGCAGAGTGGTTTTCAGCCCTATGCTCCGCAAGGAGTCCCCAGGAATAAACAAAAACCAATCCTACAAACAAGATGTAGCCATTTGATTCATTTGCTACCTATTAACCCAGTGTTTCTCAACCTTTGTCAGCCCAAGGCCCCCCTGACCCCTAGCTACATGGCAATGCCCCCCCGCCCCCTGTAGTTCAAATATGAGGAGTAAACACAATGATTTCTTGTTCTCCAACCTTGCAAATGAATGGATTCATAACCCAAACAGAAATATTCATATCAATCCGATCTTCAAATCGCTTCTCAAAATAATTTTTCAGTGACTTCAGATACATACAGTATTCTTTGTTTGAAAACAACAGCAAGGGAGATAATTTTAAATGTTTACCCATAGAATAACAGTAACATTACAGAGTATTAAGCAAAATAATTTTCCATTTGACAGTTACTTACTTGTATAGAGGAAATGATTGGCGAAGTTAGCATTTAATAATGGCGTAATGCTAATTCCTTCTCGTTTGTAAGCAGATACTCGTAAACAACAGCCATTTGTAAATCAGAATTATAGATATTTATGGAATCTCCACAACGCCCCATGTAGAAGTTCAAACTTAGTCAGCTCAGTGGTCCCTTGAAGTGAAGCAACCCCCTCCCCACCAAAGGGGGCGCTAGTGCCCACGTTGAGAACCACTGTAATAACCAAAACTTGCATGTGCCTGCTGTCTGCAAGCTTTGCACTGAGCAGTACCACCCACTGTTTTGTGGTCACCAGGGATCTGTCCTGTAGACATCACCTCTCCATTGCAGTAAGAAGGGGTGGGATTTGAATAATTTTCAAGGGAATGCAGTTATTTTTGGATGATCTACCATTGTGTGTCTTTGCAACCATCAGATGTGATGTCGAGTCGCGTGCTGCATTGGGAGTGTATACACCAAGAAAAAAGGGGGTCACATTTTACCACTTACACATGAGTCGTAGCTTTTTAGCAACAGAATCAACAAACGACTAAAATAAAGAAATTTACCACAGAATCAATAAACAAAAACATATTGTAAAGAATAAGATGGCTGACAATCTTATATTAGATGAAAAACAAAATTATAAATTTTTGTTTTTAAGGTTAATTTACGATTACTTGGGATTATTCACATATTATTACTTATGTTATAAGGAACAGTAAAAACAAAATATATAAAGAATGCTTCCCCCCACAAAAATTGAAAAAACCTCTTCTGTCAACAACTGGAACTCTCTAGAAGAACATGACCAAATATACTAAAAACAAAAACTACATAACTTCAAGAACAAACACAACGCATAAAACAAAAAAACCCTTGAAGAAAATAACTCTAGACGACATAATAAGTGAAGAGCTGTGATAACAAACACAAATATTTGCACCAAATTTTTCATGTGGTTTCATGCGGTTATTTGGGGTTTTTAATTATAAAATTTCTTTATCTTGATATTGGTATTTGAAAAAATATTTTTTTAATTGTGCTTTGCCGAAGCAGGGACGGTCCGGACCGCCTGGATCGGCGCCTGTAATAGGTTAGAATCTAAGTACAGGTTTTAAAAATAATCTTTTCTAGCAATTTAAAAAAAAGGTTTCTTCGTTCTGAGTTTTCTTTTTATTTATATTTACCATCACTAAGGCTGTTTCTATCACAACCACCACCCCACCATAACCAAAACTAGTACCATATAAATAAATATTGGTGGTCTGATCGGTTGTCATAACAACTGGTGCCTGACCAGGAATGATGGGTTTGTACCACTGCTGCAGAGCTTGCATTAATCAGTGCAGCTGCTGTTACCACGACTACGACTACTACCGCTACTATTTCTACTACTACATTTGATATTGTGACTAATACTATGATTGCTATTATTACAGCCACGTTTACCACCACTACTACTACTGTTGGTATTGCAAAACATACATAAGGACTTGTTTTATTTTTGTTTTGTTTTCTGTTTACATCACCCCACAATTTCTTTTCAATTCTTTTCATTTTATTCCTTCCCTCTCTTAACCTATCTATCTTTCTCTAAGCCACCATCTTTTAGGCTAGAGTCACACCAGGGTTGTCAAACTAGCCATTTTCTGGCTGATTTTTCTCCAATTTAGCCCGTAAAAATCTATGCTAGCTGAAAATCTAGCCATTTATAAAAAAAATAATTAGTAAGTTTAATGAAAGTAAATGTACAATTTTTAATTATAATTCGTTTTGGTGTCCAAGTGTATAGTTATTTTATTTGATAAATGGGCATCAAATGAGTATATATAACATTTTTAGCTATAAAGTTAGCTGAAAACGGACAAATTTAGCAGATTTTAGCCATTTTAAATGACAGTTTTAGCTATAAATAACA
>VCCN01003963.1:309191-320555 GCA_006491835.1 Architeuthis dux
TGGAGCTTATTTCGAGCTTCGACATGATAGAAAGAAGTGCAGAAAACCTTATATTTGGACTGGACTTTTATTTTTACCTAATAGCCTTATCACACCCCTCCCGTTGGAATCACTGGCATAACCCTTTCAAGACTAACAGGGCCAGATTAAAGCTACTTGATGCCCTAAGCACAGCCCCCAAATGGTGTCCCTATCGGCCTTCCCATTGCTTAACAGACACGATTTTAAGAAATGAACGTCATATTCATTCAAAATACATAAGAAAAATACATTCTCCTACAAAAATACACTACTTCACTAAACCGAATATTTATCAATATGCTTAATACCTGAATTTAAAAGAAGGTTATTATAGAAAGAAAAGAAGCCGAAAACGTTAATTTATTTAATGGTTCAATAAAACTATTCTTTTATTGAACATTTATCCCTTACCGGGTTGTCAATTTTTCGAATGTGGAAATCACCCCGCAAAAAACATCTAAATCGGCAACACTCAACTCCCAAATTCGCAAAATTAAAAAACAAAAACAAAACATTGAAATTAGCAACATCGGACACCCAAATGCGAAATTTAAAAAAAACAATCCCCAAACATTGAAATTAGCAACATCGGACACCCAAATTCGAAAATTAAAAAAAAAACCTAAATACATTGAAATTAGCAACATCGGACACCCAATTTCGAAAAATTAAAAAAACAAACAAAATACATTGAAATTAGCAACATCGGATTCGAAAAATAAAAAAATATCTTAATTGGCAACCTTGCGGAAAAAAACACCCAGCATTAGCAGATCACCACGCCCACACGTCTTCCCTGTTCAGTCATGTAATGAGAACTAATTTCTGCCTGGGTTTCATACTATGATGACGTCATTGTCTGCAGTTGTAAAAGCCGAGACGATCTCATTCACCGTATATTTTTTAATATAAGTCGACCGTGAGTATAAGACGAGTTCGGAATTGAGCATAAAATCTCAGAAAATCAACCCACTCGAATATAAGCCGTTATTTTTCCATAACGTCGTCATGAAAGATATCCCCTTATGCATACGCCGTTTATTGCCCTTAGATCAGTTGCCGAAACATGAATTTCTTTCTTTCATCTTCTACCTACATAGCCTTTAATACAAAACCATGATAATGAATTGAGTTAAAACAACGGGCATTATCAGTCGATAATATGCATTGTGTCTATCGACTCTGTATTCATACAGGTAAAAGTATTGGCCATTTTTGACTGACCTGAGTATAAGTCGAACAGCCTGTTTTAAAAAAAATATTTTAAAATTATATATAAAATAAAAAAAGCATCGTCTTAAATTCAATAATATACGGTACTTTATTGTTCGTGACACGTACGTTGCAGTAGAGTTCTAAAGGATATCTACGGACATATATCCCAGCAGACATAGGAATTTCTGGATATATATATCCAATGTCCCAGGAGTTTTGCTAGGGTTAAAAGAAAGGAAACTAACACGATTTCTGATCTGAATTATCAAAACAGTTTCATTGGCTTAGTATAGCTGCCCCAAATGTTTCATATCTCTGTTATCCTTAGACAGGGCCAGGTTAAAGCCACTTGATGCCCTAAGCACAGCCCCAAAAATGGTGTTCCTATCGGCCTTCCCATTGCTTAACTGACAAGATTTTTAAAAATGAAAATAATTCCTGAAGAAATGAACGTCATATTCATTCAAAACACATCAATATACCTAAGAAAAATACACAGTGACCAGTTTCCTACAATAGTATTTGTGTGGTCAGTTGAGTCATTTTCATATCTGAATTAACTCTATATGTAAGAAAGATTTTCTTTTAAATTTAAACAACAAGTGGTGACCCCTTTTTTGATGCCCTAAGCCCCTATTTATTCTGGTTAATTCGGCACCTGCACCAGTGGTTTGTTTCCAATCCAATAATTTCTGATGCTGACCATTTGATACAGGCCCTCTCCTCTTGGAAGATTTGGCGCTGCACAATCTTCTTTTATCGCCATGTCCAAAAATAAGCTTAGTGAATACCCGTGTTCTACTTGTTGCCAGTTAATTACTGAGATAGTTTGCGTCTCACTATTTTCGCATTGATGTCCTTGGGAAAGACATGAATCCATCTCTCCTCCTCCCAGTTTAAAGGTAAATAAGGCAAACTAGGCTCTTTAGCCTTGATTGGCTACCGTTCTAGGAGATGGACAACTCTAAATTCAAACTGGGAACGATTTCTTGCCACTCTGACTGGGATCACGATTACAAAGGCGATTTCCGACTGACAAGGGATTCGGCAGTTTCGAAGCAACACCCCTGGATTCCCCATTGTCTCAGGTCCCTTTGCCATGGAACCGGAATATAGAAGTACCAAGGACGCTAGGATTATGGATTTTCGCAACCATCTTTCCAGGGTAATCTAATTGAAGTGAAAGGCTCCGGGGTGTTTCCCTAGTCTACCTGATGTCTCTAACTTACAAACTCGAGGGATGATGATTAAGATCTATCTCTCGTCACTGACATACCACAATGTTTTTTTCCTTCTTTAACTACCACTTCGACTGTTACTAATGATAATAATAATTCATCTTTTATTGCTTGCTCACTTGTATGCATTCGTCTCAGGTTTCTGTGCCATGTGATCGGGGTAAAGAAGTGACTAGTACGCTGGGATAACGCGGTTTCGCAACCATCACATTCACGCAAACGGTTTGGGAGTGTTTCCATTGTCTACCTGAACTATTTAACTTAGGAATTTGTTGAACATCACAATTTTGCGTGGAAGAATGTACCTTTCAAGGATTGGACTTCCAAGCCATCAAAGAAGACATTCTGGGCCTTTCCTCGACAACGAGAATCGCCAATCATAATCATGATGATGATTGTATGCACAATTCTCCCCCCACCCCGCTCTCTCTTTTTCTCAACACATCGTCAGCACATCCTCCGCCATGAGTCCACTGTTGGACAAAGGCCTTTCCCATCTCCTTCCATGACGACCTCGATTTTGCTAAACTCTGCCACGCCTTACCCGCAAACCTTTCTATCTCATCCCTCCATCTTGTCTCTTGTGTTTACTGTCCCATGGGCATCGATCGGTTAGTCTCCCCCATCCATTGTCATCTCTTCTTGCTAGGTGACTAGCCCATCTCCATTTTTGCTGATGAGCTGGTCACCTCAACATATATTAACTCTTAAATTGTCCTAATTTCTTAGATGAAACATTTTCTTTATTATTGAGTTTTGAATAGTTTTTCTTTCTTCTTGTTTTTGTTGCTTTATATCGCAATGCTCAGGTCGTTTTTGACATTCTACGACCGTTAAGCGAGTATCATGGATCGGAAAAAGGAAGTAGAAATGTTCTCGTAACAACAATGGCTAGCACTGAAAGATTTCATAGTAATCCCGTAACCCCCTACCCGTGTTGAATAGCCACGGGTCCGCGGGATGAAAATCTGAACAAGATTGGAGACTTCTTTTATAAAAATATGAGGATATATTTTTATTCCATCAGACACATCGTTCAGTGGCGGAGAATGGAGAGAGATAATGAGAGCCGACAGACTTTTTTTTAGACAGCAGGGCATACGGGTCTTTTGACAACAGGGAAATTGTTCCTGTCTTCGCAGTGATCTCTCTGGCCTCCGATGGTGCTCTGTGTGGCTTTTATCTGGTTCGAACGCCCACGCTGATTGTCCAGCCCGACCTCTGCAACTCAGGATTTTAGTCAATATCCTGTTTATAACTTTTCCACACCTGGTGTGTCTTCCGGTCCCTGGCCTCTGCAGCTCAGGGTTCTAGTCAATATCCTGTTTTTAACTTTCAACACCTGTGAGGGCCAAATCTGTGACCCGCGCCCACGGCTGCCTAAATATCCAACACCCGGCCTTCGGACTAGGATCAATCGTGTTTCGTGATTTAAAATCCAAACCTTCCTCAGCTACGCCCCTGATTCGTCTCATATCTCTGTACTAAGTACTCTGAGAATATGGGTTTTCACAACTGTCTTTCCACATCAAATTCACGTAAACGGTTTAGGAGTGTTCCCGCAGTCTACCTGAAGTATTTAACAATTTTCCATGCATTGTGTGTGTGTTGTATAGCCCTCTTGGTCCGCGGGGGAAAATCCTGAACTTGGAGAAAAAGGAAAACTCGAAACTTGTTCATAAAAATATGAGGATATATTTTTTATTTCATAAGATACATTGTGTCGTGGCAGAGAATGAAGAGTGGTAGAGAGTTAATGAGAGCCGACAGAATGTTCCCAACAGGGGAACTGGTCTTGTGTCTTCCCCCAGCCTAGGCGTCCTGTTTCTCTCTCGCTCCCGAGGGCGCTCTGTGTCGCTTATATCGGGTTCGAACGCCCATGCTGATTTTCCAGCCCGCCCTCTGCAGACAGGGCTCAGTCAACATCCTGCCTACGAACCCTGAACACCTGGTGTGTCTGTTTCCAGCTCTGGACACCTTGTAGGTTGGGGGTTTTCGTCGATATCCCGTTTATAAGTTTCAACACCTATGGGGGTCAAATCTGTGCCCTCCGCCCACGAATGCCTAAATATCCAACATGTGGAACAATGTGCATTTCAAGGATTGGATAACGAAAATCACGGTGATGAGTTAATTACTCTTCAAGACAGGAAATATTCTGGTAACGAAAAATAACTTTTGGGATTACATGACTCAAAGGAGTATTGACGCCCCCGAAATTGAAAACAGTTACGTAATCTCTTATCCGAAAACCTTAGGGCTTGACACTTTTCGGAATGGTCGTACAGGTACATTGTATAGGGTAGACAATTAAGTCAATTGCCCCTGCCATAAACCTTGTAAATATTCTCACTGAGTGGGGTGAATTGAGACTATAAATAATATACAGTTTATTTGCACAGTGGTAAATTAAATGAGTTAAAGATAGACCATACTGTAGTGTCTCCCAGCTCGTGGGTATCTCACTGAAAAGGAAGATGAAGCAAAAGAACAAGGACGAAGACAAATGTGATGTTTAACTGATCACGCTCGGAGAAGAACTGGTAGCATCTTCACTCCGCGTGTTTATCTTTATTTTGCCGTTAGCACGGCGCATGGCCGGGAACTCACTTCCGTCATTATGGGCTGTGACTGGCATACCTTTTAAGTACTAAAAGAAAACATCTAAGTACTTTTTATTTTAAATTACAAGAAGAAAAAAAGGTTTCAAAAACCTAACATTTCTTTCCGTGGAAAAATGTTCGGTTTTCAGAGCTTTTTGATTTTCAGAATTTCGGATAGGTAGATGGTGTACCTGTAATGATGTACATATTTGATGTCTTACTCTTTTGGAAAAAAAGACAATTGTTACCTTTCCCGTTTTAAAATGGCCGCCGTTCCAGCTGCAGAATAACGGACGCTGATGACGAATTTCAAATGAAAGAAGTAGACAATATTTCTCAGAACGGCATTTTCAGTTGTTTTTTTCATTTATTAAGTGGCCTACTGATATCAGGCAGTTTCATGTGGTCCAAGAGACTAGTGTTTTATTTCTTGATTCTTTCTTGATAAATACAAAGGATAGGTTGTGGTTAGTGTTGTTAGGTTTAGGGATAGTCCTTCAGCCATTTTGATTTTAAAAAGTGACACTATTTGAAATTGTCGTCTGCTTCTTTGATTTGAAATTCGTCATCATCGTCCGTTATTCTGCAGCTGGAACGGCGGACATTTTAAAACGGGAAAGATAACAATTGTCCATTTTTCCAAAATTGTGAAACATCAAATATTTACATCATTAAAGGTACACCATCTACCAATCCGAAATTCTGGAAACCAAAAAGCTCTGAAAACCGAACATTAGTCCACGGAAAGGTTACGTTTTCGAAACCTTTTTTTTCTTGTAATTTAAAATAAAAAAGTACTTAGATGTTTTCTTTTAATACTTAAAATGTATGCCAGTAATGGTATGGTCCGATTTCATTTAACACTCTACAAATAAACTGAATGCCCGATGCTAGGTTCGAACCTGGCACATCTCTTCAAAGAATGAGCACTTTAACCAGAAGAGCGACGGCTTCTTCCTTTTTTGTACATACTAGTTGCATAACGGCTTACTAAGCGATAGCGCCGCCCCAGGCCAGAGTTTATACAAACTTGTTTAGTTGTTTTCCTTCTAATTTGTTTCTTCCTTCCTTCTCTCTCTCTCTCTCCTCTAACCCCCTTCCTCTCTCTTCTTTCTTTTCCCTTCTTTCTTTACAAATGTCTTGCGGTCGGTGAGGATTCCCCGCCCTTCATAATTCACGTCGGCAAGCACAGCTGGAGAAATTGTCAGTGTTTATTCAATGGAAGTCAACTCAGATATTTTTACGCGTTACACCCAACTTTTCATTGTCAGCGTGTTTCTGAAGAAAGATCAAACAAAAGAAAGGATTAGTCTCGTCTTTTTTTCTTTTCACTTTTTCTTTTTTCACCTTGAGTCTTAGTTGAAAAACCTACATGGTGACCCGACCAACGCCCGCGACGATAGTTATTTACTAAGCGTAGCTTAATTTGGGCACAAAGCCACATGTATAGATGGGGGTCAGCCAGTGAGGATCGGACTCATTAATGATATGCAAGACCAGTTTACGAACCATTACACCACGATGAGGCGCCTTAACTCTTGGTCTTTTTTCTCACTTTTTTGTTCACCTCGTGTCTTAGTTGAAACCTATATGGTAACCCGTCCAACGCCCGGGCAGTGGAACGGATAACAGAAAAATAGTGCACATTATGATACAAGCATGAAATCTGGTGTGTTTGTTCTCCAGAGATTTCTGATCAAATCTGCCCGATTGGTCACTTGAAAATCCAAGATGGCAGCCATCTTTTAAGATGGCAGCCATCTTTTAAGATGGCCGCCAAATTGGCCTGCCGAAGTTGATATTTTTTATAGAAATGTGTGTAGTTGGCCGATTTGAATGATCTTGGTGTCAATTTGTATGTTTTAAAACATGCTAGATAATTTCTTACTAGTTGAACACTGGTATAATGATTGGAATAGGAAATTAGTAATCGAAAAGTAAAAAAAGAAAATTGCCTGTATAGATCTATTAGAAAAGTAACAAAAACGAACACCAATATACCTTTTTCTATAGTTTTGAGAAGGGTCATTAATATTCAAACGGTTCTACGGACGATTGAACCCCTTCCTGTTGTTTGTGTTGTAAACACGACGTTTCGGCCGATCCATTCTTCGGCCTTCTTCAGGTGTAACATCTGAGTGTGATGGGTTAAACAGAAATTATGTTTAAAGGTGAGTAGCCCTTATCGCGCATGGCCCGTGTGTTTCTGTGTCTTTGTCTTGGCGGGTAAGTGCGGATTTCAACCCGATGTGGCTTCCACTTCTCAACAATCTAAACCCGTACAGTCGATGCAGGTCAAGGTCTCTAACTGATGTTGGATGGTGAAAGTTTCAAAAACCATGCAGTCTTCTTCCCTTTACCATGGAAGGCAATGGTATTCCACTGGCCTTCTCAGGCCCTAGAAACTAGAAACTACCTCATGGACCATTGTACATTAGATCCTTGGCCAAAGGCAATCCACATGTTCTAAATACCAAGTTCCTGTAAGGATGGCAGTACAGATATTGCTATGTCGATGACGTCAGTTCCATTAGCATTGATTATGAGAGACCTGCATGAGGTGAAGGGTCGTGAGAACAACCGACAGTCATCTTTCAGCATTTTCTCCTTAGAACTTCCTACAGCTTTCCTTAAGACTTGTTTAAACGAAGAAACTGTGTTCCTATTGATTCAGTGATAGAATGAACATTCATTTTTATTTTGTAGGATGAATGAATGGAACAGCTCTTTGCCCTGCTGGTGATGTGTATCAACCATTTTGGCAAGAGCTGGGTCTGAAATATTCTTCGTATCTAGCGCTCTCCTTGGAATGGGTTGCCCATCTCCTGCAACACCACAGCGAGCGCTTTATCATCAAAGATCTCTGGGCACACAGTGTCTGCTCATGATGTCTGCTGCCACTGTTTGCATGTTTCACACCTGACACAGCCTCGTATCCAGCTACTAGACGACTCACTTCGGGTCCAGCTACCATCCACCTACGAAGTGCTACCGGGTCTTCTGTCAATCCAATGGCTCCCCCATCACCTTTGATGACTGAATTATTTTGTTCATGGGTTTTAGTCAATCGCCAGGCCCTTCCCTTCTAGACTTGTAAACAACAAAATTACCCTTGTGAAAACCCCCTGGCTCCCGCTGGTTGCTGTTGCTCAAGGGACATTATGTCTCGGAGGTGAACTCGGATCCATCGCGCATAATTGACAGTGTTGTTTTCAAAGAAGTAAGGGACCAGTTCTGAGAGTGCTTCACAATACAGGTTGAAGTCTTCTTCTCTGTATGAGCGGATCGGGATGAAAATGGTGAGCTCCATGTCTAGCATCAAACTCTAGAACTGGAACTGTGGACTTTCTAGCCTCCGTTGTCCACACCAATCTTCAAAGGTAAGATCTGATCGGCTAGACTCAACAGAGCTGTAGTCATGGTATGCTTCATTCATCAGTTTGTACAGGCTACATGCTGTGATCGGATGGGCTTGTCTTGTCCCGGTGACACTTGATGCAGACAGGGAAGACTCTGCTATACCAGATGAGGCCACTCCTGTCTCTACAATGGAATTGGTTTAACCCCTGTCCTGTAGTAGTGTTCCTAGCGATCCCAGTGCAGCCATTTCTATATGAAGGCCACCTAACATGATCAAGAACTTGTCCTCTCCATATATTTCGGGTCACTTCCATTGGATTTGCTTGCTAGAGCATACAACGGTTGGTCAGCAACAACAACAGGTGTCTATCCTGGGTTCAGGAAAACCACTGTATCACAAACCTTCTCCAGAACATGATTGATGGCTGCAACAGAGTGAGCCTGGTCTCGCATCAGGTGAATAAATGCTAAAATGCTCACTGCATCAGCCACATCCTCAGTGGGGAACATATCTTCCAACCAGGAATATTCTTCCTTCAAGTGTGACTGGATTGACCCAGGTGCTGGGAAGGACCTTTTTTATTTTATTTTTGTATTTTTATACACAAAAAAAACAACCCTTTTTATGTAAACCACTCGCAAAGAGCTAACTCCCATAACATTAATATGTTCACTATGGAAAAACTTAGATTTCATTAATTTTAAAATAAAAGCAACTCCAGAAACCCAGAAAGGTATAGAAAAACCCAGATCTTGGTTTAAAAACACAGCGCTAGCAGCATTGCTCCATACGAGTCTGCTCAGCTGTGATGTTGGGCCTACTCAGCCACATTTGCTGCAGACCGTGGGAGAGCACACTTCTGGCCAAACCACATAATGACACCATTTCTAAATTACCCCAAGCGTCTTGTTCTGGTGTTCTGTTAAAAACGTTTTCATATTGGTGCAAATTGGACAACATATATGCCGATACTAATATAACTGATAGGCCAATATCGGCGGAGTCTGACTAATAGATCGGTCTGCAGCTATATAAAATCAGCAAAATCCAATCCAACAGTTTGAAAAACATAGGAATCGACACCAGAATCATTCAAATCGACCAACTACACACATTTCTATGAAAGAAGTTAACCAATGTGGCACCAATCTTGAAAGAAATGGCCGCCATCTTGGATTTTCAAATGGCCAATCGGGAAGATATAATCGGAACCATCTGGAGAACAAACACACCAAATTTTATGTTTGTATCATAAAGTGCACAATTCCCCTCAAATATTGATTTTTATCTGCTCTACTAGGACGATAGTTATTGACTAAGCGTAGCTTAATTTTGGCACAAAGCCACACGTATAGATGGGGGTCAGCCAGTGAGATCGAACTCACTAATGATATGCAATACCAGCTTACGAACCATGAAACCTAGATGGTGACCCGACCAACGCCCGGGACGATAGTTAGTTACTAAGCGTAGCTTAGTTTGTTTTTATTTTTATTTATTTTTTTAGATTAGATTAGATTTTACACCAGCTCCTAGGACGTGTCCTCTCCGCTGGTGTGGGTCACTCCTTTACTTAAGACGCCGGTAATCGTGGCTTCGTGGTTGTAATAAACGGCCTGGTTCTTCCATAGCTCATCCATCGAGGATATCTGTAGGAAGGCTGTTCTAAGTTGGCACTATGATGCACTGTGTGAAGCTGTTTTACATCTCTTCATTTTAAGTGATTTATCTGTTCTTCGAAACCGCCATGGCCTCGAAGTTCGGAGAAACACGGCCCTTCGGGGGTCCTGTGGCATGCTCGGGTATCGTCCTAGGAGAAGTTGTGCAGGATATCTTGGCTGCGGCTGAGCCCGCGCTAGGATCAAAGTGGATTATCTGTGCTTCGAAACCGCCATGGCCTCGAAGTTCAGAGAAACACGGCCCTTCGGGGGTCCTGTGGCATGCTCGGGCATCTTCGGATACCCGGGAGAAGTTGCACAGGATATCTTGGTCAGCTGGTCGCGATCACCATTAGCACGTTCGGGATTCGTCCTGAGAAGCTTTTGGAAACCCCCACCCTTTTTGCCTGCACGTTCTCGTGCAGGACCCCATTTAAAAAATGACAAATCAAAGTGTAGTATCTGTTCTTCGAAACCGCCATGGCCTCGAAGTTCGGAGAACCACGGCCCTTCGGGGGTCCTTGTGGCATGTTCGGGTATCTCCGGATATCTGGGAGAAGTTGCACAGGATATCTTGGCCAGCTGGTCGTCCTGAGAAACTTTTGACCACTGACCAGCTTCTCCCGGTCCTCGTGGCATTTGTCTCAGTGACATGAATTTGGGATTCTCCCCACCTCAAGTCTCTAGTCACGGGGACATTTGATCCCCCATCTACTGAATTCGGCGCTAAATGACACACCAAGGGTCGATGTGCCGTTAAACAAACAATCAATCAATCAATTCCCCCTTATGTTCTTATCTGGTTTTCTTTTAACCCCACCTTTTGTGTACATGCTGTTTTGTACACTTTGCTTATGCTTTTCAACATTTCAATTATGTCCATCCTCTTCAATCTCTCCTGTATCTGAGTGATGGTAAGTCCAGTGATCTATCTCTTTCTTCATATGTTTTCTTTCTTCATATCCCGGGATCATTTGTGTCGCTCTCTTCTGTATTGATTCAATAACATTGATCCTTTCCAGGACATAAGGGGTTCCACACACTGACTGATGTTTCCAGGTTTACAACAGCAGAAACATTTTCTCATCCTGGAACTTAAATGCTCTCCAGATTGCACCCACCATGTTGTTTGACCTTCTTCGCTTCGTTCATTAGTTTTTAAGTTCAACTTCTCATCTCCAACCACTCCAATATCCTTTTCTCCTCTTGATTTCTCTATCTTGGACGCAGAGGGGTAAGACCCTCCAAACAGGCGCCACCAAAGTCGC
>VCCN01003963.1:596641-609599 GCA_006491835.1 Architeuthis dux
ATAACAGATTTGTTTCAGTTGAAGAGTCCATAGTTTCAAATGGTGAGGAAGAGGTACCTCTATCAGCAAAAATCTTACGCCTGAGTGTCAAGTGTTACGGACAACAAACCAAGAAAACCACACAATATAACTAAAATATATGTTAAAATTATTTTATATTGTAATATTACACTTTAGTTAAGTAGTTTTCTTATAAATGTTGTTTATTACTAAAAATAATGATAATGTAAGTACAACTTACAGCGTTATGAAATATCTTAGGGGGCCCCAAGTCAAAACACAAAAACCATTTAAGTTTCATATACCTTGTACACATAGTCCAAAGTAATTTATACAATATTTTTAATAATTTAGTCTTCGTAATTTTAAATCCAAATAGAAAGGCGTTCGAAAAAAGACTCATATGACTTTCAAGATATCGTCGGCATTCACTAAAAATCGATGAACGATGCATAGACACGGGTCGGCGTTCGCATATTTAAATTTTATAATACGACCGTTGAAAAATTAACGGACATCTCCGTCTGTTCCCGCAGTCATTATGGTGCTGACTTACAAACTAAAATTATTCTATACTAGTTAATACACGTGAAAAGATTCACGGATATATTTGAATTTCTATAAAACTATTTTCTAAAAAAAAAATAATAGCAACTTTGTTCCAGTTGAAGAGTCCATAGTTTCAAATGGTGGGAAGGAAATACTTTTATGAGAAAACCTTTACTCATGCTTGAGAGTCAAGTGTCACGAACAACAAACCAAGAAAATCACACTGTTCATTATTATGTTAGATAGTAATTTTGCATGTGACAGACCAACTATGTTGGGAGATCCGGTGAGGATTGAACCCACTAACAACGGTCAGCAATATTAGCTTGCTGATCATTACTATACGATGACTGTCCTGCTCTGATTTTGTTTGCTTTTTCAGAAGATATACACGTCAAACCCAGTTGAAAAAGATTCACGGGTATATTTGGATTGAGATGTTTTTTTTATTATAGAAAAAAATACTGGGAATAGTGCGTAGTTTGAAACAGTGGGCAGGAAGTATTTTTTAATGCAAAACTGTAATCCCCTCTATGTAGTGGAATAGTCCAGTGTAACGACCCACAAACCAAGAAAATCACATTGTTCATTATTAGGTTAGATAGTAACTTTGCATGTATCAGACCATCTATACTGGGAGATCCGATGAGGATTGAACCCACTGATCAACGGCTTGCTGCTCATTGCTATACGACGTCTGTCCTGATCTTTTTATTTCTTTTTCAAATGATCTGTTCGTTAATCCCAGTAGAAAAAAAATAACAGATGTATTTGGATTCAGATGGGTTTTTTTTTAGAAAAACATACTATTCGTTTACCGGAAATAGTGCATAGTTTAAAACGGTGAACAGTAAGTATTTTTTCAGCAAAATGTAACCCCATCCCCACTCCTCCAGTGGAAAGGTCCAGTGTTACGGACAGTGAACCAAGAAAATCACACTGTTCATTATTAGAGCAGATAGTAAAGAAAAGTCCTCATTAAAAGTTTGTTTTTTAAATTGCCCAACGATATCTATCTACAGGAAACTCTCGTAGTAACGAAACTCGTTCTAACGGAACACGCGTTCTAACGGCACATTTGTTTTTATATTCTTGCAAGACTATTGTCGGAGATTAGTTTATTGGTTCATTTTATTTGCAGGTAATAAAAAGTCATTCTTGTCTGTACTTTTTGTTTTCTCATTATTGATACACTTCGTATAAAGTCCACCCGTTATAACGGCAACGGTAATAACGGAAGTCTACTCTATCTATCAATCCATCTATCTACTATCTTGGCCTTATGCATATCTCGCAATCTGTTTTAGTGAGTTCTTTCCTCGCTTACGACATCATGAATATGGCCTTGTGCCAGAGTTGGTTCAACAGACACTGTTCATTTTATTATGAGTAGTCAAAGATTAAGCAAAATAAAAAAATAATATTAATACAAAATACTACTTAGACGATTGGTTTTAATGAACCTAGTCTCGAACCAGAGTCAGTTGTCTAAAGAAGCAACGCTTTTAACCCTTATAGCGCTATGGCCTTTTTGACCATATAGCAAAAAACCCTACCGTCAACCAAAATTTCAAAGGTTTCTTCAGTTTTAAACTGGCCCGGCTGGCCTTTTTAGGCCGATATATCGCCCGTGTCGTGTTTTTTGGCTACGTTATCGAGTCCGATATATCTGTCTGTCCAGTGCTATAAGGGTTAATTTGTTGGGGTTTTTTTCCACATATTTATTAGTAAAAATATTATTTTCCATTTGGACGTCCTGCTCAAGATCCTAGATCCCCCTGCAATCCACACGAATCGGGGTTTATAGTATAAAGAACGAACATCTAACCAGAAGAGCCACAGACCATACCCCAAGCATTTCTAAATTCTATTTCATCATTCGCATGTATATTCTCATGTATACGCTAGGCCCAGGGCCGAATTAAGACCACAATGGGCCCTAGGCCACTCATAATTTTGATGCCCACCAATATATATATCACAGATTTTAAAGAAAATGAAGACTTACTATTTAATAAATTCAAATTTCTAATTTTCAATAAATAAGAAATTGAAGTAATTTTTAAAAATGTAATAGAAATAGAAAAAAAACAAAGAATATTTAAACAATTTTAAAAGATCCTAATTAGACAATATAAAAATATAAGTAACATGCAATTAATTAATGTTTAAAATAAGGTGACTCATAATATAAACTAAAAAAGGGTATTTTACCTATATAATATTTTTTATTCACGTGCTACATTCAAATGTATTAAGTAATTATTTTATTTACGATTGATCTTTTTCCCCCAAGGGAATAGTAATATTTATTTGTGGGCCCCCTCATTGTCTTGGGCCCTACGTGGCGTAGTTTGCGTATAGGCTAACCCGGCCCTTTATTACTTATTTATAAAGAATAAGACTAGTATTGAAATGGTTCTTCGGACGATTGAACTCCTTGTTATTTGTGTTGTAAACACGACGTTTCGGCCGATCCATTCTTCGGCCTTGTTCAGGTCTTAGGGGGGGGGGGTTACAGCCCTTATAGCGCATGTCCCGGTGGCGCTATAAGGGCTATAACCCCCCTTTAAACATAATTTCTGTTTAACCCATCACACACGGATTTTACACCTGAAGAAGGCCGAAGAATGGATCGGCCGAAACGTCGTGTTTACAACACAAATAATAAGAAGGAGTTCAATCGTCCGAAAAACCATTTGAATATTAATGACCCTTCTCAAAACTATAGAAAAGAACTATTTGAATATTAATGACCCTTCTCAAAACTATAGAAAACTAGTATTCTTTATAATAAGATTTATTGGTTCTATATTAAATTTCTTTGCTTATTTCTTGTTATTGTTACTTTACTCTTTTGTCAATTCTTGTGCTAAAAAGCTACGACTCAAATGTAAGTGAAAAATGCTGGATCGCATATTACTTTCGGACATCCAGGAATTGATCCACATATCCAAAAAGCATCTAGAATCCAGATTGGCTAACTCGTATTTTAGTGTCCCAAATTATTGCGCATGTTTGACTCTTCGTTATAAGAGGAACAAAAATCTACATGAGTTCTGTGTGTTTAAGTACTATCACAGACAAATATCTGGTGTAAATTAAAAATCAAAATTAATACTTACTCTTTCGTCAATTTAAAAATAAATTAGACATTTAAAAGTCAAAATGTGTTTCGTTTCATCTGTATTCGTGCCCTTTCGTAAATTTAAATTAACAACATTTAAATTCAGAACTGACCTCAACTAAAGTGAGTAAACATTGTATTATTAAAATTTGTATCGCATTATTAAAAATAACTTCCCTAGATTCTAGATGTTTTTAGATATTTAATTTGGGACGCTAAACTTTCCTAGATGTTTCTAGATGTTTTTATAAATATGGATCAATTCATGGATGTCTTTACTTTCTTGTTTTTGATATTTTAAATTCGTTTTCTTTTTCACATATATATTTTTTAATTTGTTATTATGCCTCTTTGGGCATCTCCAACTATACACAATATCTACACATCAACTTCTAAACGAATACAAAATTCATTAAAAAAAACATATTCAAATGTACATGAATACAAACAACATCTACAATTTAACACAATTCACAGATCAGACGCTATTGAAAATCCCACCAGACAGATTAAAAAAAATGTCCTTGTTATCTCATGCTGTTTCCATAATTTCTAAACTTTTCTAAATTATTTCTAAAACTCTGTACACTACTGCTATTTTAACATGACTAGGCAACTTATTTCAAAAATATACTACTCTATTAGATTTTTAAAAATGTCCTTGTGATCTCATGCTCTTTCTATAATTTCTAAACCTTTCTAAATTATTTTTAAAACTCTGTACACTGCTATTTTAACATGACTAGGCAACTTATTCCAAAAATATATTACTCTATAAGAAAAAGAATCTAATCGTTTAGTTAGATTTAGTTTTTTTAAATCTGTCTTGTCAATAGATTTCTATTATTGGTATTATTATTATTATTATTATTGGTAAAAATATTTTCTCGTCTGCTCAAAATCCTAGATCCCTGCAACGCGAACCCGGGGTTATAGTATAAAGAACGAACATCTTACCCGAAGAGCCACGGCCCATACCCTAATCATTTTAAAGTTCTATTTCATCATTCTTATGTATAAACTTCTTCGCTCTATTATGCTACGATATTGTTACAAAATGTTGTTTTCTAGAACCACTAGACAGGAAAGAGCTTACAATGTTAAGCGTCTATCTTTCCTCGATCCGTCAGGCGGTCATACCAGTCGCCAATGGCCTCTCTTCTCGAGGGAGCACGTCGCTTTTATACCCAGGCTATTTTTACCATCGTCTTTCAAGTAGGTAAGTGTGTCAGCTTAACAATGAGACGGCTTCCTCAAATATTCCAAGTACGCAAGTTTTTCTAGCTATGGACGGGATTGGTGGTGGGATTCGTACTTGCCGTTAACATCACAATAGAAGAAAAAAAAAACACTACAAGCTGGGGAGCACGGAAAGGTGGAAAGTCGGTAACGATGGGAGGGATGACTGTGAGAGGGGGAGAACAAAAACAGGAGTGGGGAAGAGAGATAAAGATAAGAATACGAAAGAGAGCGAAGGAAAAATATATATATATATAGAGAGAGAGAAAGAGCAGAATGAAAATAAAAATAAAGGAGAGTAATACAAAACGAAAAGGAGAGTAAGGATGAAGAAGAAGAGCAGATGACGAGAGGAGAGAAATCTTATTGGGTGAAAAAGTGATAACTGACAGAAAAAAAAAAGACAAGCGTGGCTGCTGCGGGGTCAAACTTTCTTTTATTCCGTCTGAAGATGATTCTGCAACTTTTTTTAAATTGTATACTATATAAGAAATAAGAAATTATTTTGGCTAGGATCAAAGTGTAGTATCTGTTCTTCGTAACCGCCATGGCCTCGAAGTTCAGAGAACCACGACCCTTGGGGGTCCTTGTGGCATGCTCGGGTATCGTCCTGAGAAGCTTTTGGGATCTCCCCGCCTTGTGGCATTTGTCTTAGTGATATGGATTTGGGATTCTCCCCCCTCAAGTCTCTAGTCACGGGGACATGTGATCCCCCCTCCGACTACTGAATTCGGCACTAAATGACCCACCAAGGGTCGATGTGCCATTAAACCAAACAATCAATTAATTATTATCAGCATTTTAGAGTTGGGAACCCTCAACCTTTCCCCCCCCATAACATAGTAATTGCTTCTTTGCTTTACGTAATTTTGACTTACGAAAGCTTTTATTTATGTATAGAAACGCTCTACTTGTTTGCAGACAGGCCCTCCCCACTTGGAAAATTGCCTAATGCAATCTTCCTATCCCATCACGCTCGGTTGGCCTTGAGCCATACTAGGTTAGAGACAGTAAAAGTAAATGAATGAAAACAAAAAAAGTGTAAATTATAATCATGCTATAAATTCGGATTCGTGGGGATTGGAATTTTGGTAAACTTTAATTAAGAGGTGCGGAGTGTCGGGACGGGCACGGAGAATGGAATCGTCGAGCTGAGTTCAAACTCCGGCTGAGACAGTTTGTTTTCACTTCGCACTATTGCCCTTGGTAACATCATGAATCCATCTCTCCCCTCCTCCAGCTATGGGTAAATAGTAGAACAGACTGGGATATCTAGCTATGGTTGGCAACCAGTCTAGGAGGTCTGACAACTCTGATACCAAACCAGCCTGAAAATGGGTGAGCTCCGTAAGGCTATCTTGCCCTTGACACACCCATGATAAAATAATCTGTAGAGCCTTAACGATCCTGCAATGGGTTGCGAGATAGGAAAAGTGAAGGTAAATCTTTTTCACGTTTGGATCTCCAGGGTCAAACTCTGCTCCTACTTCTTTTCTACTATAGATTTTGGAGGTATGTAAGACTTGTCGAGTTTAGAGCAGGCGGTAACACAAGGCTACCGATCACTAGATCATGAATTCAAATCACAGTAGGGGAATGGGGATTTTACATATCGGTTTACTCCCTTATTTTTGGTGAAGATTGTTCTTGTTCTTGTTCTTGTTCTTGTTATATAGGAAAGTAAAGTCAACTCTGACGTTGACCTGGAGTTTGACAATATCCATCAGGTATAATGCAAACACATACAGTGTCGCCCATAAATGATTACACCCCTACCACTTTTTAATAGAAAGTTAATTGTCTTCTAAACCAAACATAGTAGGATTTTATTATTTCTAGTAGAACATTACACAATCAAAGCAGATATTATCAGTATTATGTATGACCAAACTCTACAGCATTGAAACTTTGTTGCCTAACATATTTTTTGTAGTGGTGTACTCATTTTTGGACGGCAACATATTTATATTGTTGGCAATAGAGTTTCAATGCTGTATAGTTTGGTCTGTTGTGGGTAGCGGTTATTAAAAAGAAAGGAGGAAGAAGTAAGACTGGATGGATGGATGGCTATCTATCTATTTATTTATTTATTTATTTATTTATTACAAAAGTAATGTTCAACGATTAAGATAGAAGGTGGGATTCTAGAGGGGGTCGATGAATATATCTACCTAGGACAGATAACAAAGCTAGTAAAAGACCACGACTGTGAAATAAAACGACGCATAACAATAGGTTGGAAAGCATTTAGTATGAATAGAGACAATCTGAAGAGCACCTTGCCAATGTGCCTAAAGCGTAACGTATACAACGGCTGCATAATACCAGCCATGACTTATGGATATTAACCAAACGAGCTGAAAACCAACTCAGAATAGCACAGAGAGCCATGGAAAGAGCAATGCTAGCGATAATTCTAAGAGATAGAAAAAGATCAACATGGATCAGAGAGAGGACTAGACTGAAGGATATAATACAACTAATTAAGAAGCAAAAATGGAAATGGGCTGGCCACCTAGAAAGAAGACATGATAATAGATGGGGAAAGAGACTAACCGGTTGGTGCCAATGGGACAGTAAACGAGGTAGGAAAAGACCAAACACAAGATGGAGAAACGAGATAGAAAAGTTTGCCGGCAAGACCTGGCAGAGGTTAGCTCAAGATAGGAATTCATGGAAGGAGATGGGAAAGGCCTTTTCCAGCAGTGGACTTATAACTGATGATGACGACGACGACAACGACGACGACGACGACGACGATATCGATGTCTAGAAAACAACCTTTGTTTGTTTTTTGACAATTCCACCCCGAAATAAGTTATTAGCGAGGGTTCAATTTACAATTTAAGTTTATGCTAAATTGATCCCTTAGTTTATGTCCGGCAGCGTTCACGCTTGTTTTTTGAAAATTCGGACTTTTTAGTGTTCAAACAAAAGGCGAGAGTATTAACTCATTCATTGATCACCCCTTTTTCCAATTTTTTAATTGATCACCCCAACACAGCATGCTGCCAATAGACATCGGTCTTGTGACGGTTTCTGACTAACGAGACCTGTCTTCTATTCCGTTGTTGCTTCTTCCTCTATTAGAAAGTGGCAACCAAAACTGTCAACATAGGTTTCTTCAGTTTTCAAGTGGGTCTGGCTGGCTGTCTGTATGGCTACCTAAGTATGTGTCGTTCGTACAGGCCGCACCAATGGTGTTGGATGGCTGAAAATGTAAACATTTACTCCTTATTATCAGGGCCAGATTAATGTATACCAGGGTCCCTAGGCTATTAGCAATTTGGGGCCCCCCATCTTCGACCCCCTCGTTTATTGTATAATTTTAAGTAAGTAATGCAATCTATCAATCGTGTGAATAAAATGGATTGTCATGTGCTAATGTGTAATATATTCATTCCATTTTTTAAAGAGATATTTGTTAGAAACATTATTTTATAAGTTTTAAAATATTATTAACAATAATCAATAACAGTGAGCGCTCAGACTTCACATCAGGGAATGTTCTTATTTTGATAGTTTTATTGTTTAATTCATTTCCCCTGTAGTAGTGTTGATAAATTTCTAAATTGCTATTTATTTTGAGCCCTACGCCGTAGCGTAGTTTGCGTATAGGCTAATCCGGCTATGGTCCTGTCAAAAATAAAATTAAGAAAAATATGAATATCCCAGAATTTCTCCGGTCCCCTGTTAGCTACGGCCCCCTAGGTTTAAGCCTACTCAGCCTTATAGTATAATCCGGCTCTGCTTATTATTCTTAGAAAAAACGTTGTTTTTTAATTCAGACTTTTTAGCGATCAACACCCAACAAAGAGCGAGAAGTAGTTTATATTTTATTTAAAGAGACAGAAGGATATAGACAGGGGGGACTAGAGAAGAGAGACGAGGAAATAAAGAAATAAAGAAAAGAGAGAGGGGATAGAGAGAGAGAGAGAGAGAGAGAGAGTAGACGTTGATATACAATGTCACAGATTGTAAGTATCAGATAGACTTATCTTATGACACCTGATCTGTTTGTAACTGATAGCCTTTCGTAAATGATACTTAAACAGACGTTCGTATTTTTCCAGTCTTAACTTTTAGAATTGAAGTCTCTAATCCACCCCCCCCAAAAAAAATCTCGTTGAACGAGAAGCAGATGCCACGGCAGAAAAGTCAATATAAACGTCTGTAACAACAGCAACAACAACAAAAACAACATAAACAACAATAAGAAGAACACGTCTGGATAGTCACCCCATAGAAACCGTCACTTTTGGCCGCACGCCGTGTTGGGGGTGATCAATTACAAAATTTCGAAAAAGGGATTGATCAATGAATAAGTTATTTCTGTTGCCTTTTGTTGGGCTGTGATCACTAAACAAATTTGAATTTTCAAAAAACTAACATGAACGCTGCCGGGTACAAACTAACGGACCAATTTAGCATAGATTTACATTGTAAACTGAATCTTCACTAAAAACCTATTTAGGGTGTGAATATTAAAAAAAACAAGACATAAAGGAATAAATATTTAAATTTTCAGCCCTTTAGCTCCATTGGTCCGGAAAAAAGGGTTGATCAATGAATAAGTTACTCATCTCGCCTTTTGTTGGGCAGTCAGGATTTTCAACAGAAAAACAAAACAAGCGTGAACATTGCCGGATACAAACTAAGGGGCCAATTTAGCATACACTTACATTGCAAATATGGGAGGAATTTCAAAAAGTAAAACAAAAGGTTTTTTTTTCTAGACGTAATAAGCAGTAAATTTTGAAATGTTTCGCCCTCTATGTGCATTGACGCGTGACACATAGATACATAGCAGCCAGTCAGCCATCCAGACCTGCTTAAAAACTGAAGAAACCTATGTTAACAGTTTTGGTTGACGGTTTCTAATATTCTCTATAAACACCTTTATTTTCTATTGTACTATCTACTTATATAATGACTAGTGTGATATTTCTGTTTCTTTGTCCGTTACAATGGACTCTTTCACTTAAAGGTAATAAATCTTCTGATAAAAATAAAGGACTTTTCCACTAGCCAGACCCACTTAAAAACTGAAGAAACCTTGATGTTGACAGTTTTGGTTTCTAATAACAGGGGTGATTGTTCTCCCCTCAGCACTAGAAATGCGGATGTTGATAATGATGGTATGTAGTGGTGGCCAACCAGTCCTCGAAATGGTAAGAGTGATAATGGTATTAACAAGTGTCTGGTTACAAGTGCACTTGGGGATTTATCTATAGGAAACATCAACAAGCTTTGACACAGTCAATTTAAGTTGATACTTTTCAAATATATAATTTATAAAAATGCAAACGTTTCCAAATTATGCATACATACGAGGGTTAGTCAAAGAGTAATGCCTGTTCTTCATTAATTACTACAGATTTAATAGTAGAAGCAGACAAGGCATACCAAAATGAACACAAAAGTCTCAAGATTCCAAATCTATTCCTCAACATAGTCTCCTTCCTTCTCAATCATGGTATTGTACCTTTGAATGATAGCATGTATATCCGCCTCGTAGAAGCTTCTTGGCTGCTCTCTTAGCCATGTTCGAGTTGCCTCTTTCACTTCATCATCGTTGGAGAACCGCTGTCCTCTGAGTGGCTCCTTCATGGGCCCAAACAGATGAAAGTCTGGAAGTGCCAAGTCAGAATTGTAGGGTGGACGAGGAAAGGTTGTCCAGCCATGCGATGTGATTGCTTGTCTGGTATTTAAGCTGCAGTGAACACTTGCATTGTCATGTTGCAAAAGCTGATTGCTCATCTTCAAATGTGGCCTTGCTCGAAGAAGCCTTGCTCTGAGTTTTGACAATGTGCTCACGTAGGATCAGAATTGATAGTGTTGCCACTGGGCATAGACTCTAACAGTATGACTCCCTTCTGGTCCCAAAACAAGAAGCTTGGGATTACCTATGGCGAATGGAAAGTAAGGGTGCAGTTTAGCATTATAGCTACATTGTAAATATGAATGAATTAATGGCTTGGCTTCGCGGACGAAGATCTTTTGGGGGAGAGGTGCACAATTACGGAATCCTTAGACGGCGGGGAACACCATGTAACCCTCCAGCCAACGCGATGAAAACCACTTCTTATAAAACCTTTAAATATTTCCTTTCTCAAAACTGACACATTCCCGGAAGGTTTGTAACTTTAATAGATTGAAAGCACATGAAATTAAAAGAAAAAAAGATTTAAAGGAACAAACATTTAAATTTGTCACCGTCGGGTTTTTAACTCGAGCCGCCGATTGTATTTAGAAATAAAAGTATTTTTTTAAAAACACGGATGTATTGTTGTTTTCAGTGAGATCTTTAGAAATATAATTATTTTTTAAAAAACCACTGATGTATTGTTGCCTTCACTGATTTCTTTAGAAATATAAGTATAAAACATGTATGTAAACATTTCACCAACTCTGTATCGATATTAAAAGACTGACTTCGATTATATCCGAAAACTCTTCAAAACATGTACGGAACAAACATATAACTAACAAAATTCCATATATACACTATATTCCTGTTCTGTCTCAACTTTAACAGTACAACTCTCTATATATGTATACATATGTGTGTGTGTGTGTGTGTGTGTGTGTGTATACATACAAACATGTATACATCATAAGCAGCAGCATCCGTTATAAATACACTACTTGACAAAGGCCCTTTCCATCTCCTTCCATGATGACCTTGATTGCGCTAACATCTGCCATGTCTTACCGGCAAAAAGATCTCGGTTTGCCGTTTTTTATACAACTATATAAGTCAAGTCTTATCATTTCCTACTTTCAAGGCAATCCTAATCAAAATACCTTCCTGTATGGATGAGGCATAACTGAACGATATATTCGGGTTAATATCTTCCTGGTGCGGCTTTCAACACGTTATTTCGGTTACAGCTCTTACCAGCCTGCACACTGTCATTAACGCAAACAGATTCACCTGCTTTACAATACGAGTACTGCTAGCAGTGTTGCCAACTCAAAAAATACTTTCGCGCTAGTTTGACTGCCAAAAAGTGCTAAATCTTTTAAATTGCCAGAAATGGCCAAAAACCACCAAAAAGACGCTAAAAATGGTCAACAATAGTCAGAAAATGGCCAGAAATGGCCAAAATGTTTTAGGCGAAAATGCGCTAATTTAGCGCTTTTTGCACTGCCATAACAAGAAACGCACTAAATCTAGCGTGAAACGTGCCAAATTGGCAACACTGATTGCTAGTACTACTACGTCAACAACGTTCAACATCAATAGTACTACAACTAATTATAATTACCCTATATTCTTGAATATAAGTACAAAAGATAGCGCAAATTCTGCAGTTCAATAATATAATGTCAATCCAAAATGGCCACTACTTTTGCCTAAATGAATACAACGTCGAAAGACACAATGCATATTAGCAAGCGAAAATGCCCGTTGTTTTTATTCATCAACCATGGTTTTGTATGAATGTTTTTAAATTGCCTGTCGTATTTTAAAACTTGCATGCCTTACTTTTGAATTTGCTCTATATACAGTGCGTATTGTGTAATATCGATTTTAAATCATTTTTTCAGGTATTCATCATTTATGTGAATTTCACTTTTACGACTTGAAGACAACGAGCAGTATGTTAAAGATGAATGACATTCATGTTTTGGTAAAGTGTCAGGTGTGTTTGTAAGAAGGGGATATCTGTCATGACGACGTTATGGCAAAATAACAGGTTTGGCTTATATTCGAATCAGTTTACTTTCTGAAATCTTATGCTCAGTTCTGAACTCGTGTTATACTCACGGTCGACTTATATTCTAAAATATACGATATACCTATAATAACGATGTCTCTCAATACCGCATTTCCCAATTCCTGACCACTGACTATCCCTTTCATCCTGATTTCTATGCATTTCTATAGTAAAATTATTTTCAATGCCCTTTTTTAAATAGTAAAATGAATAGCAAAGTATTTTATTATACATATAATTAATTTTTTGCCTGGCGCCCGAAATATTTAGTGCATACAATCTAGTGACCCTTGAATACAGAAGAAAACGTGCTGACCTA
>VCCN01003977.1:14770-27149 GCA_006491835.1 Architeuthis dux
TATATATATATTGATATTTTTCTAATTTTGTACACAGGTTATCAAGAGAAGCTGGAATATATGGGTGTGTACATTTTTTATCTTTCTCTTTGTATCCTAAGATGACAAAAACAAAAGCTTCATCATTAAATATTCACAAAAAAAATAACTCAGAATTTTATCAAACAATTCTTTTTGCTAATTCTTTTCAAGATTATTTCACTTAATATCAGGTTTCTAATTAAACTGAATTACATAATCCTTTAAGCCTATCATTTAACTAAATAATGATCAAATAACACAGTGAAAATAATGATCAAATAACACATAAATACAAAAACAAAATTATTAAATTTGTATCATGCTCCAAAAAACATAGCATATCAATAAAATACTTCACAGTCTGATTGTATTCCTAAAAAATATTTATTTTATTGTTGTTTTAATACTAATTTCTTATGCTGAATTCGCTTTTGTTCATACTTTTAATTGAAATAGAATTGCTTTAGAGATGAAGTTGGCTAAATAGTACTGCTATTTCCAAAGGAATAATTTAATTTCTATACACTTCCAAATATATGTAAGAATGCACTTTGCTTTCAAAACTCATCAAATGTAATATTCTACTAAATTTTTTTTGCAGAAAATCAAGAGGTGTATGGTTATGAAGGTTGGTATGATTTCATTTGTTGACTGAGAAATTTTCATTTCAATACATTTGATCCACGATAACAGAAAAAGTATTCCAATTAATGAATATTCCTAACAAAAATTGAATTTTTATTACATGTAATTCAATTTCTTCAAATACTTAATTTTAAAGAGATTAACTATTTTCATTCTAAACTGTAACAAATACTACATTTATTTCCATTGCTTGATTAAAACACCAATTACATTTATGTTCCATATTTATTTTAAATCACTTACATAATCTATTTATCTAGACCAGTGGTTCCCAACCGGGGAGGAATTGCCCCCAGGTGGGGAATTTGGGTAGTCCAAGGGGGGAATAAGGCTACTAAGTAAAAATAAAAGTCCAGTCTTGAGATAGGGTTTTCTGCACTTCTATCTATCAATTCAAAGGCACAAAATAAGCTCCAAGTTGATTTAAAATATGCTCTTTCACTAATAGATGTACAAATCGAAGAACTAGTAGCAAAAAAAACAAGAACAGAGATCACATTGATGTGTATATCAGTTACGATTACAGAATGACTTATTTTTTTGTAATAAATTGGAACTTCAAATGATGTGTTCCTAATTATGTTTACTTGCTTTCTTTGAGTAACAAATACACAGCAGCAGCTGTACAATTATAAAATTGAACTAATTCTTAGTATGAAGCTATCTAATTATATGTAAAATAAAGTTATTATTTGAAATTATTCTTTGTTGCAACTTACTAAATGAAAGGGTGGGAGAATACTAGTAATCTTATTGACAAAAGTAGGGAATGAATCGAAAAGGTTGGGAACCACTGATCTAGACTATATCTTTATTGCCTCATATTATCACTAATTTTTTCCATAAAACAATAGTATTTAATTGGTTTATTTGTTTATAGTATCCCATTTGATTTGATAATTTTGAAATTAAACATTTGATTTTTTTCTTTTTCAATTACAGTGAGGAGAAAATGGAAATTGAGAGGTTAGTAATTTTCTCATTTCTCATTACTTTATTAAAAAATTTAGTTACTTACTAGTTATAAATCATCATCATCATCATCATCCTATTAACGTCCATCATTGGATATAGATCCTCCCCAACTTTCGCCAGATCTCTCTGTTGTATCTTGGTCCACAGGAGGAAAATCCTGAACTTAGAGAAAAGGGGAGATTCAAAACGTGGTGGAGAATGAAGAGAGGGAGAGAGATAATGAGAGCCGACAGACTGTTCCCAATAGGGGAACTGGCCCCGTGCTCCCAGGCCCAGCTGCTCTCTGCCTCTCCAAGGGCATCCTGTGTCTCTCTGGCTTCCGAGGGTGCTCTGTGTCACTTTTATTGGGTTCAAATGCCCATGCTGATTTTCCAGCCGGCCCTCTGGTGTGTCAGTTTCCAGCTCTGGACACCTTGCAGTTTGGGGTTTTCATTGATATCTTATTTATAAGTTTCAACACACGTGGGGGTCAAATATGTGACCTCCACCCACAGCTGCCTAAATATCCAACATCTCTATCACGGGCATCACAGCACCAATATCTCCTGAACCTAAATCATCACACCATCTTATTTTCTATTCAAATGGTTCTTCAGACAGTTGTTTGATGAGTGTAATGGGGTAAACAGAATGAATAGGCCGAAACATTGTGTTTACAACACCAACAACAAGAAGGAGTTCAATCGTCCGAAGAGCTATTTGAATATTAATGACCCTTCTCAAAACTATAGAAAATATCTTATTTTCTGTCGGCCACAGTTTCACATATGATCTCTGGGGATCCATGTAGTGATGTTCAGTGGTTGTCTGACATACTTGCAATATAACTTTCCCATTGCCATTTTAGTTTTCTAATGGATTCTATGATATCTCTGGCTCCTGTTTTTTCTCTAATGGTCTGTGCAGTCTTGTGATCCCTCCATGTTATGCCAAGCATGATCCTCTTCTGTGCACATTGCATGGTTCTTAGTTTGAGAGCCAATCTTTTGGTTAGGTTCCACGTTTCAGTTCCATAGATGACTATTGGGAAGACACATTGATCCTTCTTTTCAGGACTCATGGTATTTTTTTGTTCTTGAATGTTGAACTTGCTCTACCTAAAAAAATCCAAGATTGACTTTTTTTTCTGTTGGTTTCTTTCTTCTGTCCTACCCATGAGGCCTTTTCTACATCATTTATCATTGATCATCTTCTTTGACGGTTAAAACTCTGTGCCTAAATATAACTGATCAGAGACATATTTCATCAAACTAAAATATGAAAAGGTATATCATACTATAACCTTTCAACTACAAATACATTTTTCTAACTTATAGATTTAAGTAATAAAGAAAATTCAAAATATTACTTTTTTTTATATCAGACTGAAAGTACCCAAGTAGAAATTCAGTTTTTCTCAATTGTTTTCAAATTCTACATAATTTAAAAAATCTAATATTGATATCACATATACTTTTGATTCTTTTTTCTGGCAGGTTATAATAGTGCACAATTGGACATCATGTTTGTAATCGATACATCCAATTACGTCGGATTGGAAAACTTCAGGATAGTGAAAAACTTTGTGAAAAATGTTATCAAGTACTTCCACATTTCACCCAACCATGTGAAAGTTGGTGCTGTCACTTACAGCACTTCTGTAAGAGATGACTTCAACTTGAACAGCTACAAGAATATGCGTCAAGTGTTGCGAGCCATTGACAGGATTCCGTATGTGAGGGGACAAGAATACACAAACCGTGCCTTGAACTTTGTGAGAAGGTTCTCATTCACTTACAGATATGGAGCCAGGCCAAATGTAATCAACGTTGCCATTGTCATCACTAACGGCAGATCGAACAATCTTCTGTGGACCACAAGACAGGCCGACTTCTTGAAACGCAAAGACGTCAAGGTATTTGTTGTGGCCGTTGGAAAAGTCGACATGCTAGGTGTAAAAAGAATAGCCAGCCAGCCATATGAATGGTTTATAATGAGAATACCAAACTATAAGTTACTTGATACTTATTCCTGGATGTTGCCATACAGACTTTATTGGAGTAAGTTGAAATCATTTGTTATTTATACTTACTGTGTCCTTAAAGGACAAAATATGAAAAAGGTCATTTTTAATTGTCATATTTATATTCATTTTAAGATTGAAAAGTGCAAGAGAAAACTCCATAATCAATCAAACTTTTTCCAATTACAAATTGCCATAGTTTAGAAAGATTTCCAGCATTATACTTACAGCAATAGTTTTTTTACAGAAAAATGATTGAATTCATCTATACAATTTGTCATTTAGTTCTTAATCTGAAATTTTAAAATCATAATAATAAGAAACTCATTTCCTCTATTTTTCTGTAAGTCATTCTAGCACTATAATGATAAACATTTTCATGATAGCAGCAATCAGTTTATTATTCTTTGTATGCTGTTGCTGAGATTATCTCTGGTGTTATCATTTTTTATTATAACAATTTAAATTGTATCATTTTCCTATATTAAATATGCATCTAACTTTGAATTGAAATACTTTTGCTTTATGTTCTTTCCAAATTTGCCATTATTTGAAGAAATATGGAATGAATAATTTTCAATGAAGTGGAAAAGATTGAAATTATCAGAAATATGAGTAAAATACTTTAATCACCATTACCCACAACAGGCAGGTTTAACACTGTTTAACAATGTTCTGACATTTATATGTATCTAAGTATCCAGCCCTGTTCATAGTTGAAACTCAAATTCGGGCAAAACAGTGTAAAATTTCAGGCATATCAAGCTCTTTGCTCCCCTTAATCAAAGAGTTCTCATACGTCCATGGCCAAACACATGAATTGTTTTAAATGTTCTATTCGCATTTTATATTCCGGTTGTTGCAAATTTACCTTCTTCTTTATAAGTTTTGAACTGTTTCATTATAGTATATTTTTATTCATTTAATGCCAAAGATTTCTCCAGCTGAGTGGGAAACTCACGCATAAGAATGTAATCATCATTTAACTACTAATGATACTACTATATCTGCTCATAACTTGTAAAATTAAAGAATGCTATTGATAAGTTTGACAGAATATGGAGTGCTCAAGCTAAGCCAACTATTTATCATATAGAAGTTGAAGTTTATGGTTTAGCTTCTACCTTGAAGAATTAGCTAAAAAGTTCTAATGTGCTAATGAAAATTTTGTTTCTACTGTGGCTTGTTTTCTTCTTTAATAGATTCAATTATTGATTTTTTTTGCATAAACATTTAGTTTTTACATCAATACATACCCTAAAAATTGAATGTAAAAAAAGGGTATTTTTTCTAATTCATTATTATTTGATAAAAAATAACCTTTGATATAATTTGACTTGATAGAGCTATTTTATAACATTATTATTACAATGACATAATTCAGAACACTATTCCTATCACAATTAAAGATGTTTTTATTTCTAAAATCAATTTTTGTAACTGGACATGATTTTCACTTTAACTTGGTTGATTTTTTTTAACCACCTACATCTCTTTCAAAGGTTTCCAAATATAATAAACTTTCATTTCAGTAAATCAATTACAAAAGTCACTAATTCTTTTGTCAGAAAATTTTCCATTTTACTGTTTTTAACTACTTCATATTAGGAATTCAATATAATTTGGAAAATATAAAAATCTGAATTACATTTTTAAATAAGCTGCTTGTCAAATCTTACATAGGTAATTTTAGGAATAAAAAAATAAAATTATCTTTTTAATCAATATTTTCTTTTCTATCATTCTCAACAGGCTTTGAAAGAAATTGGAACTTAGAAGGTTAGTAACTATTATTATAGAAGCCATTTTATCTCACTTTTTGTAACTTTCATTGTAGAAGCCATTTTATCTCCCTTAATCCTAATTTTCATCTATGCATGATTGCAAAAGATTTTATGAAACATCACTTTGCTTTGGGGCTTTTTATTTTATTTAGAATTTATATTGAAATTAACATTGTTATATTTTAATTGAAATTGCCTTAATTAATGCTATCTATAAGTAACTTGTGTCATTCTGTCAAAATTCAAAAGAGTGCCTATCATTATTCATTGTGTTTAAGCATAATAATAGTGTAAAAATGTTTTCTAATATGTTCACCTTTATTCTTTGTGTACAGGTTATCAAGAGAAAGTGAAATTTATTGGTATGTATTATTTTTATACTCAATCTGTTCTAAACTTATCTCTTAACCCTTTATAGGGCACCCCTAAAAATATTTTAGATATCAAAACCATTTTTTGTATGTTAAACTAGGCCTAAATACAAGATATTTTCAGTTGCAAGTTTTCTGAAATTTTTTTGTTTATGAGGGCAAAACCCCCTCCGATGAAGTAATCATATATGGTACCTCGCCCAAAAAGTGACCAAAAATGGAAAATATAAAAAAATTAAAACTTAAAGTAGAAAGTTAAATAAAACATAGAATTAAAGAATAACATCCAATATAATGAATAGATACCAAAAAATGATATTGACAAAAGAAATAACACCTGCTGGTTGATTTTAAAATGTTATTGTGCAGGCCCAAAACTGGCTAATTTAATGGGGTATGGTATGCCTCAAAACAGTTTCTGTCTTTGTTCAAGTTTGCAAAGCTTGCAGACCACATTGGTACAGATTACGTTGTCTGTGTGGCTACAATATTTGCATGTGGACGACGGGTCCTCAGGTGATCATATATAAAGGGTTAAAATACAAAAGAAAGAAATTGCTTTTGTGCTGCAAATGATATCATTTGCAATTGATAAATGAGAAAAATGTATTACAGAGGGTAACTGTATGCATTTTTATAGTGTTCATTGTAGTTAATTAATACTTCACTATTACTTGGCTAAATTGTCTGGACAGTAAATTTCAGAAATAATTTCTTTATTTAAGTTATTTTTTCCAAAAGTGGCAGAAAATCGCTCAGCTTTTGAGCAACTACTATTTGTAGCTTGCTACCAAAAGCGGGTTTGACTGAAAGAAGGAACACTGAGAGAGAACAATGTTTACAGCAGCACACCCATGGTACTAATGATCAGATCCTTAGTCTCCACATGTGTGCATTCTTTATTTCCATTTGCATGCGCATGACTGAAACTCACTTACGTCATGGCTTAGAGAATGGCAAGGGAGATCATTCTAGGTAGTTATCTCTTTTGTATTGATTTAGTGTCGGTGCAACATCACAGTGATGAATTATAACTCTATGAAAATATTTTTTACAAATGAAATTTATTGAACAAATTTTATTAATTTAATGTTTTTCCCTTTATTTACAGATGTTAAAGAGCAAAATTTACATGAAGGTTTGCAAAATTTCAATATTATTTCTTCTATAATATAATATATATTTTGCATGGATCAATTCCTCCTGGATTATTGCTATTAGTATATTGCTTGTAACTGAGTTGTATAATTCTTTTATTAGTGATATGAAAAGAAATCGGTGGTAAGAATGTGGTACATCATTCTTTTTCCCAGTATTCTGCTTGATATCAACCCTTTGAACATGGCTGGTTTACCGGCTGATATTTGAAGGTCCACATACACTAGCAGACAGTATACAGGCCACTGACATGTGCATTTTGTTTACAAACATTGATATGTTCCCACACCCCAGAAATTGTGGCCCTCTGACAACTAATCTGACCTGGGGATTTTGACCAGTCACGTATACATTGAGCTTGTTTCTTTATTTACATTTACGATTTAGGCCACTTGTTTAGCAGTCACTCACAGATAGCAAATATAGGTTCCCAACTAATTAAATGCCATTATAATTATCATATTGTATAATGTAATTACATTTGCAATCACAGGACTATTAAAACATAGTTTGTTTCTAAATGCATAGTGGTGGGGATGAGGGGATCAGTGTTGAAAGGGTTAAGTGTTATCTCTTTTCTTTTTTCTGTAACTAATTTTTTGTAATAGAAAAAATAAGAGATTATTGCTATATTTCTTTTATTATTGAATTTAATTGTAGCAATATTGTAATAATGATTTCTATTTGAAAATGACTGCATGAATCACTATATATGCATCATTAAATATGCAATAAAATATTTAACATATTGCTGGCATATAAGATGTACTTTGAAATAGAAAAATTCTATGCATCCATGTGCATTGCATCCAATGTGCTGATATTATAACTAGGGGACTCTCTACCAAAGCTCGAAAGTGATAGCTATGCTGCTTGGATGAGTGAGCAGTAGTCCCCCAAATACTCTTGTAAACCATGTGTCTTTTAGGCTTGGCAAATACAATATTGATTTATTGATAATGGTTTGTTTTAAATTACAATAAAGTAAACACTGAAATTGTTTCTTTTTTAGTATTCCCTAAGTAAATATGAGTTATTTAAGTGTTTCTATTTTTATTTACAGATGAGTTACAGAAATACACAATGAGAGGTTTGTATAACAGCATTTTTACTTATTGACAATTCCTACATAAGTTTGTCAGCTATGTTTATTATTCCTAAGAATATTAATTGCATATCATTTTTGTGTATCAGCATATTGTACAAATTTGAATAGACTGTTTATAATTTTATTCAAGTAGTTGGCTATTTGTCAGTGAATATGAGAAATAAACTAATGTTATTCCAATGTAGAAATAATAAATTTGCACTTTCTGCCTCAGTTCTGTTGATTTTGTCCATAATATACTTCATATAATGTGTGTTTATGTTCTTCGGTTTCTTTACCTTAGTATTCATATTTTCATAAATCTTTATTTCAACCTTTCTGTGATTAACTTAAATTGCTACTTTGTTCAAATTTGTCTTGAAATCTGTTTTTCATTTTTAATGTCTGAAATCTCAAATTAATAATTTCATGTAATTGTTGAAAGGTTTTTCAATATTTCTAAATACACTTTCTGCTTGCTATAAAAGTTAATTCATTTTTCTGTTATTTATAAATTCAATTCATAAGATCTTTTAATTTTTTATAAAAATTCATATCATGGTAAACACATTTCAGATTTTCTACATGCAAAAGAATTTCTGTGTGTGATTTATTTCATTTTTAGATATTGTTTATAATTTCAAATAATTCATTTTTATAATTTAAAACAGTATCTTTTAACTCTTTTTTTATTAACAAACAATTTATTGCTGTATTTTTTGTATTTTTATAGTTTTGAAGAAATGGAATGTGAGAGGTGAGTAATTTTCAAAATGAGTTCAGTTTTGCTAATTTAAAAAATCAATCTATTTTTTTCTTCTATGCAGAAGCATAAACATGAGTTTGCAGTTTTAGCTTTTTCTGCAATACAAGTTTTGATTTTTTATTGAAATTCTTTAATCTGCTTAGATATACTCAATTCTTTAGCCTTAATGAAATGCAGATATTTGAATACAACATTCAGAATATATGAAAAAATGAATTAAATATAGATAACTGTTTAATCTGCTTAGATATACTCAATTCTTATAGCCTTAATGAAATGCAGATATTTGAATACGACATTCAGAATATATGAAAAAATGAATTAAATATAGATAACTGTTACTTAGTGTAAAATATTTTTAAATTACTGTTTACAAATATTTCCTATTTTGATTAATGTAAATTATTATTTGGCACAGTTATGCTACTTTACATCAAGTGTCAATTATACAAAATCCAATATAAACAAATGATTGTATGCATATTTTTAATGAAAATTTTCTCTAAAATGAACAAATGAAAAATAAGGATTTTATGTCTATTACAGGTTACTTTACTGCACGTTTGAACATCATGTTTGTACTTGACTCAGCAGTTGGAATGGAAGACTTCCAAAGAATGAAAAACTTCATGAAAGCAGTTGTCAAATACTTCAATATTTCTCCCAAATATGTGCGAATAGGTGCCTTTGCATACAGTACACATATACACGGCTTTGATTTAAGGAAAGCCAAGAATATTAGAGAAGTGCTACAAGCAATTGACAAGATTCCTTATATGAAAGGACTGCCATATTTGGGCACAGCTTTGCATTTCCTCAGGAGATATACATACACAAAGTTTTATGGTGGCAGACCAAATGTTAAGAATATTGCTATCATCCTTACTAATGGTAAAAGTAAGAGTCCAGCATGGACAGCAGAACAGGCTGTAGATTTGAAACGTGCAGGTGTGGAGGTATTTGTTGTTGCACCTGGATTTGTTGATATGAAACAAGTGGAAACAATGGTCAGTGAGCCTGATGGCTGGTTTTTGCTGAGGGTGCCGCAATATAAAGTACTTGAAGAATACACATTTGCATTGGTATACAGAATATATTGGGGTAAGTTGTTGGTTATTTGCATATTTCAGATAAATCATTTTTGGTTTTTTTCTATTCTTTACATACATAGTTTTTATCTGTATGTCCTGTATTTGATTTATAAATCAAGAATATTTTAATTTTTTGAGTAATTTAAATCTTTTTCTTTTATCATTTTTCATTAGTGTAAAATAACAAAATTATTAATTAGGATCATAATCTTGATCCTTTAATTATTCTGGGTTTTATTTGGCTAAACTTAACAATCTGCATACCAGATCACTTTCAGCAGTTTTTATCATTATTAAGATCTCTTTAGTCAGTTAAATCTTTGGTACCTTTGGTACCTTTGGTACCTTTGGTCCATAACTGTGGGTACCCACACAAAATGTATACACATTTTGTTTATTTATAGCAATTATGACTATTACATGAAGGTTAATTAAACAGTTTCATAATAAAGAATAATCAAATTAGATGTTTATGTTTAAATGATGAGTGACCAAAATACTAAGGAAAAATGTTGCAGTTATAAGCTGATGAACTGTGTATACATTTTGTCATAAAAGTGAATTATTGCACAATTAAAAATTAACATTTATTCTTTACTATGAAAGTGTTTTATTAACTTTTAGGCTATAACTCTAGCTGGTATTTACATGCATACATTTTTAGGACATTTAGCAGCAAATTGTGTTGGGGGTGAGCTATTAAGAAATTATGTGCGTGTGTGTGCATTTGTGTGTGCATTTGTGTGTGAATTTGTGTGTGCATTTGTGTGTCTTTAGGAGCATTTTGTCAATGTGCTTAAAGCATAAAGTATACAATGGTTGCAATAATACCATCCATGACTTACAGATGCAAAACATGGAAATTAACAAAACAAACTGAAAACTAACTGCGGGTATAACTCTAAGAGATAGGAAAAGATCAACATGGATCAGAGGGAGGACTAGAGTGAAGGATATTATACAAATAATAAAGCAGCAAAAATGGAGATGGGCTGGTCACCTAGCAAAAGAGATAATGAAAATAAAGTTATCTTGAAATCATATCTATCATGCCAGTATACTTATAATGAATAAGTTAATTCTTTTTGTTTAATCATTAAGTATCAAACATTTTGTTTTTCTGTGTACAATTTTATTAATATTATACTTTTTTTTAGAAATCTATTAATATAATGATTTTTGTATTTATTTCTCTACAGGCTTTGATAGAAACTGGGACATGACAGGTATGTGGCTTCTGAATTTTGTCTATAATCCAATTTTTTAAATTTTCATAAGTATTTTGTTTATTATTTGTATAAATTATAAAATAACATATAGATAATAAAGGAATAATTGTTTTAAATGACAGTAATATCATTAGGTATCATTTATCTTTTGGTAATAATACATCTGGTAAAAATTCATTCTTATTTCTGATACCCATTCTAGTTTGTTATTTCTGAAGTTAAACAATTTATTTGACTTTGATGATGTTACTTTCATGGCATATTAAACAAAAATATTATGATATGCTTTCATGGCATATTATGAGATGCTTTCATGGTATAATATGATATGCTTTCATGGGATATTATGATATGCTTCCATGGTATATTATGATATGCTTTCATGGTATAATATGATATGCTTTCATGGGATATTATGATATGCTTTCATGGCATATTAAACAAAAATATTATGATATGCTTTCATGGTATATTATGATATGCTTTCATGGCATTTTATTATATGCTTTCATGGCATATTATGATATGCTTTCGTGGCATATTAGACAAAAATATTTTGTTCAAATTAAGAGCTATATTATAATAATTTAAATGGTTATATTTAATTATGAGTTTTTAAATAAATATCATGTTTGTTTTATAAATATTTTCTCATCTTTGTTTACAGATTATGAAAAGAGTGAGAATGTTTTAGGTAATTCTTTTTTATCAATTTTGAAGATTTCACTCTGGAACAGCTGAAGATAATTTATCTCACTGACTGATGAATACATGGTGCTACCCAAAAGTTTGGGGACCTTGAGGCATGAAATGGCTTCTTCAAAGAAAGAGAAAATGATGGAAAATGAGATTCTTTATTTCCTGTTGAGAGATTTACGAAATGTCCATTGAGACACTGGATAACTTGACAGATGTACAGATTGATCAATCTGTTCAAATTCTCTGAACTTTTGGGTTGCACCTTGCATGCGTATAAATAGAAAAAAAGGACCCACAAATGTACACACACACACATACATTTGCGTGCACACACATAAACCCTTTATAGGGCACCCATAAAATATTTTAGATATCAAAACAACCTTTTTGTATATTAAACTAAACCTAATTACAAGATATTTTTTGTTTATGGGGGGAAAACCCACCTCTGATGAAGTGTTCATATATGGTGCCTCACTCCAAAAGTGACATAAATGGAAAATATTTTTTTTTAATTAAAATTAAATAAAAAAGTTAAATAAAATATAGAA
>VCCN01003977.1:40190-56102 GCA_006491835.1 Architeuthis dux
TCAAGTAGAAATGGGTCCGGGTTCTTATGGGTTAATGAAATGCAGATATATAAATACAACTTTCAGAATATGAAAAAGAACAAATTAATATAGATTATTAAGTGTAAAATATTAAAGAAATATTGTTTACGCAGCAAATATTTTGATTTGTTTAAATACTTAATGCAAATTATTATTTGGCACAGTTATGCTACTTTGCATTAAGTGTGAATTATACAAAAAACAATATGAACAAATGATTGTATGCATATTTTTAATGAAAAATTATATTTCTATAAAAAGAACAAATGAAAAATAGGGATTTTTATGTTTATTACAGGTTACTTTACTGCACGTATGAACATCATGTTTGTAATTGACTCAGCAGTTGGAGTGGAAGAGTTCAGAAGAATGAAAAACTTTATCAAAACAGTTGTCAAATACTTCCACATTTCTCCCAAATATGTGCGAATAGGTGCCTTTGCATACAGTACACATTTTCACGGCTTTGATTTAAAGAAAGGCAAGAATGTTAGAGAAGTGCTACGTGCAATTGACAAGATTCCTTATATAAGAGGACGGCCATATTTGGGCAGAGCTTTGAGTTTCCTCAGGCGGTATACATACACAGATATTTATGGTGGCAGACCAAATGTTAAGAATATTGCTATCATCCTTACTAATGGTAAAAGTGATAATCCTTCATGGACAACAGAACAGGCTGAATATATGAAACGTGCTGGTATGGAGGTATTTGTTGTTGCAACTGGACATGTTTATATGAAACAAGTGGAAAGAATGGCCAGTGAGCCTGTTGACTGGTTTTTGCTGAGGGTGCCAGATTATAAAGTACTTGAAGAATATGCATTTGCATTGATATACAGAATATATTGGGGTAAGTTTTTGGTTATTTGAATATTTCTGATAAATCAGTTTTTATTTTTTTCTATTCACATCAATAGTTTCTATGTGTATGTCCCACAAATCAAAAAATGTGATGATTTTTCACTGCAGTTGTTTAACCTAATATTTGAGTGCCAAAAAATGTAATTTGAGAGAATTATTTTTCACCTTTTAAAATCATTCTTTACCATTGTTCTTATACAATTGATAAAAACATTCATTATTAATTATAGCTTTGCTTATTTACTTAAAAGGGCATGAGTAAAGCATTTTTTGACAGTTTAAGTAGTTATGATCACTATTTTGCTACGCAGTCAATTTACTAGAGGAGGATTTTTGTTTTTTCTCTTCATGTATATGTGTTTAGAATTTGAATAACAATCTAATTCTTAAATACTAACAATCTGTAGTTATAGATAATGACAAAAGTTGCTGTGAAAAGTCTGTGATGTTTTAGAACATTTTTTTCTATATAATTACAAGGTTAGATCAATAAGTCTGTAGCCTGACACAGTTATTAGTTGAATATTGATCTGAAATTTTCACTGTATAATATCCAATCTATGTGATTAATGAAGAAGCATTGAGTTAAGTGCATTGACATGGAAAGAGATTATGTTGAAAAATAAATAGTTGTTGCATAAAATAAATGCTTTTTTCATCATTTAGCTACATACTTATTAATAAACCTATACAGATATCTGAATGATGCTTTATATAAAATGTGTTTGAGAGCCTTCTTAATATTTTTTGCAATCACATAAATAATGAAAATAAATTTACTTTTTTTACTATAGGCTTTGACAGAGGTTGGAACATGCAAGGTTAGTAGCCACTAAAATTTCATTATATGTGCATATTTAATCTTTTCATATGTATACTGGTTTATGATTCATGAAAAATATAGAATAATCATCTGGTATTGGAAGCTTGGACATTTATTTTATTTTATACTAGTCTTCCAAGCTTTCTGGTGTAGTGTCTGGTTTTGTTGTTAGTTTGTTGTATATTGGTTAAAACGCTATTGGTTTTAACCCTTTATTATATATGATCACCTGAGAACCCGTCAGCCACAAATATTGTAACCACAAAGACAACATAATCCACACCAATGTGGTCTGCAAGCTTTGTAAAGCACACTTGTGATTGAACAGGGACAGAAACTGTTTTGAGGCATACCACACCCCATTAAATTAGCCAGTTTTGGGCCCGCAAAATACAATTTAAAAATCAAGTGTTATTTTTTTTTGTCAATATCCATTTTTTGTATCTATTCATTATATTGAATGTTATTCTTTAATTCTATGTTTTATTTAACTTTCCATTTTCCATTTTTGGTCACTTTTTGGGCGAGGCATCATATATGATCACTTCATCATTTTGCCCTCATAAACAAAAAAATTTCAGAAGAATTGCAACTGAAAATATCCTGTAATTAGGTCTAGTTTAACATACAAAAAGGTTGTTTTGATATCTAAAATAGTTTTATGAGCTCCCTATAAAGGGTTAACCATGTTAACACTGATAGAAAATGAGGAGAGACGGAGAACATGTGTGTTGTGATTGCTGGCCAATAAATCAAGTGCCGACTTCAGCTACCAGAACGAGGCTCTCGTCTAGTAAGTTCTGTTATGGCTATGATTGGACCCAGTTGCTTCACTTTATTTACATTTAAAACGGACAAATAAATATTGAAATAAATGGAAATTTATGGATATTATATTTAGTAGTAATGTTTAATCATCTTTGATAATGTTAAAACTTTTCTTATTCTGCGCAATGTAATTTTGTAAACATTTGCTTCTTTTCAGTGACATAAGATTCAAAATTGTGAGCAATGTTATTACATTGCAATCAATTTGGAATCTTTTTCTAACCTACAATAGCTATAAACTATGCTTAATGTTTTTAAACAACACATTTAAATTTACTACCTGTTCATAAAATGTATATTAATTCCTGTTTACAGGTTATCAACATGCTTTAGATTTTCTGGGTAAGTCTTTTCTGCTCTTCTTTGTTATTAGGTATGAACAAAATGAACAAAAATTAACAAAATTTCCAGCGTGTAAGCGACATCTGATTTTTAAAAATGTATGGTAGACAATGCAATACACATATATTTGAGTGGAAAAAATAAACAAGATTAAAATGCACGACAGCTGTTATTACCTGCAGCTCCCATACTTTGAAATAGCAGTCAATTTACATAAACAAAAAACAGAATAAAATATATAAAAAAAACAGGCGGTAAATATGTTTTCATCATTTCACTATGTCAAACCAATACATAGAAAGAATAAAAAATATGCATTTAAAAAATTTATAAGATATCGGAATGAATCGATAAAATGATGAAAAATATTTTTTTTAAATAATATTGAGCGAAAAATATTTTTTTTCACAGATCAAAAGCTTGAATGATAATTAATCGAATAAAACTAAAAAAATTCAGAAAAGAAAATTATTTTACTTAATTTTCCTGTTGTTTTAATCCCAAATAAGAATTCCGTTCCAGCAGTACCTGGATATTATTTTACAAAAGGTAAACATAACTAATATCTCCAGGGATATATCTGTAAAATGTGTAAAAATCAACAAAAGCATGATGTATCTATTTTATATAATAGATAAATCATCAAACTAATAAAAAGTGGGGTAGGAATTATATCAAAAGAAATTGTTCTTCACTGAAATTTGTAATGGAAAATTTTTTTTTTAAATTTGCCCTTTAATAAAATAAGTATCAAAAATTTTATTAAAATCGAATAATATGCTGATTTTTGCCAGATTTTTTAAAGTTTCTCACGTGAAATTTTTGTCCATTTTGTTCATACTTATCTTTTGATAAGTGTCAGATGAAAAATAGCTTTTCAGGAATTATTTTGTCTAGTGTCATAAATACATATACAAATGTTGTAAATATATATGAGTATTTATAGTTGTTTCTTTCTATTATGTATCCGCTAATCACAGGCGTTTTAAAATTCGGTACCATCAAAAGACTTTTATTTATAACTATTAATTATTTAACTTCCCAATTACTATAATCATATAAAATTATATTTCAAGGAGAAACAATTATACTACTTTCAATTATACTAAAAACTATGTTGAAAAATATTATTGTATGAGTATGATAAAAACACAAAAGGTTTAATAAAAACAGTTTTAGAATTACAATTTCAATTTCAATCTTTAGGTAATAAGAAGAAGGCAGAAAAAGAACATGAAGTCCAAACGGGTAAGTTGATGATGACAGGGACCGAATCCGGACCTGATACTATTAAATGCATGGCTACAAACTTTGAAAGTCTATTGAAAAAAATTGATGAATTTAGACTGTGTGTTAAAGAACTTGAACCGGACATTATATTTGGAAGTGAAACTTGGTTAAAAGGTAACATAGACGAATGTATTGTGAATGTACCTGGTTTTAAGATGTATAGGAAAGATACAATCCAAGTTAGAGGTGGTGTAATATTACAGGTTAAGAATCATATTGAGGTAGAACTATGTAAGGAGATAAATGACTTGAATGTTATGGATACGCTATGGCTGTGGATGAAAAACATTACGGGAAATGATGATCTGCTTGGCGTTGTATATAGAAAAGGAGATGCAAGCACAGAGTATATGATAGAATATTAGACCAGTTTGAGATTGCAAGCAAAATTTGTAAGGGCAAAATATTAATTAATGGAGATTTCAACTTGCTGAGTATAGATTGGGAAAACTGTATAGTAAGGGATAGTGAGAATTCATTTTCGCAAAGATTCTATGATAAATTGTACGACTTATTTTTTACCCAACACATTGAGAAACTGACTCATCAGAGAGGTTGTGACATGCCAGGCTGTCTCGAACTAGTCATCTCTTCTAGTGAACTGTGTGTTAGTGGCGTTGATGTATTGTGTCCTAGTGGTAAAGAATATCATAGTATAATAACTTGGAATTTCCATACAAGTTTAAATCCAACTTGCGTAAGAGATATATATAGATACAACTATAATATGGCCAATTATGCTAGATTATGTGCCCTACTAGTGGACAAAGACTGGTCCCTGGTGGTAAATGCTACAGATGTGAATGATGCATGGGAGGTTTTCATCGGTACTTAAATGATATTGGCAAAGAGTGTGTACCCCTGGTTAAGATCACACAACGTAGTAAAATAAATCCACCATGGTTCAATGTAAAAGTTAAGAGGTGTGTGAAAAGAAAATATTACACGTGGAAGAGGTATCTAGAATGTAGAACATAAACAAGAGTATGTACGAAGAAGGAATGCACCAAATAAGAAATTACAAATTGCCAAGAATTACGAATTGCCAAGAAGCAGGATGAAGGCTTTCTTCATGTATGTAAACAGTAAGACAAAGTTGAAAGGAACAATCTCTAAACTTAAAACGGATAAAGGTTGTGATATAAATGATGACCAGGAAACAGCAAAGAAACTAAATCGCTTCTTTCAATCTGTATTTGTTGAGGATGATGATAAATGTGAAATATGGTTTAATGACTTCATGCATCATATCTATGGCGATGGGGTGACAGACCCATTTGAATGTAGTGGACCTGTAGTGGACCTGAACTGGTAATTATAGACCAGTGAGTTTGACCTCGCAAGTGTGTAAGATCTGTTAGGAACTTGTGAAGAAAGGAATAGTTAAATTCATCAAGAATAAGGGTATATTGTGTGATGAACAATATGACTTTAGAGGGGGGAGATCTTGTCTAACGAATCTACTTACTACACTTGAACAGTGGACTAAATTGTATGATGAGAGTGTTCCTTTTGATGCATTATACCTAGATTTCAAGAAAGCCTTCGACTCAGTTCCTCATTGTAGACTGATCTACAAAAAGATGTGGCATAGCTGGCAAACTAACTTGTTGGCTGGAAGACCTCCTGTGGGGTAGAAAACAGAGAGTCTGTGTGAATGGTTCTAAATCTGAGTGGAGGTGTGTAAGTAGTGATGTGCCACAGGGGTCAGTTCTTGGACCAGTATTATTTTTATTATTTATTAATGATCTACCAGATACAATATCTATAAAATGTAAAATCTTTGCAGATGATACCAAATTGTACCACCCAGTCTTGTTGCCAGTTGACCAATTAAGAGTACAGGAGGACCTAGATAAATTAATGTTATGGTCAAGAGAAAGGTTATTAGCTTTTAATGAAGATAAATGTAAGGTGTTACACGTAGGAAATAGAAATCTGTGTTATGATTACTGTATAAACGGAAATATATTAGATATTGTAAATGATGAAAAGGATCTTGGTATCATAGTAACAGATAAACTATCATTCTCCAGGTATATTGCCAGTGCTGTGTATAAGGCGAACAGGGTACTAGGACTGATTAAGCATACCTTTTCATATATAGACAAGGACTCGTTCCTTATACTATATAAGACTTATGTCCATCCACACCTCGAGTACTGTGCACAGGCCTGGTCACTGTACTTGGAGAGAGATAAAATAAAAGCCCAGAGACGTGCAACTAAGTACTGGAATTAAAAAGTATGAGTTATGAGAATAGGCTAAAAGTGTTAGGATTAACATCGTTAAAAAATAGGCGAGATCGGGGAGACTTAATAGAAATGTTCAAGATTATGCATGGTTTAGAAGTAGTAAACCCTGTTGTATTTTTTACTAGAAGGGGGTACAAGGGACTGAGAGGCCACACATATACAGTAAAAGCAAATAGAAGTATTTGAATATCAGAAAATTCTTTTTTTTTGCAATAGAGTGGTGGGACTTTGGAATAGATTACCGGAATATGTAGTGCTATCAACAGATGCAAATGATTTTAAGAAGAATTATTATGTTTATTACACCACCGCAAAGGTTTAAGGCCCTAGATATTGTGTAAATATGATTGCTATGATGTGTGCTTGTAGATACAAATTGTATACTTTTTTCACACTAAAATAAAAATGTTCTAAAATGTTTAAATTAGGTATATAGTTTTATATTTACTGAATAAATGTAAGTTATCTGTATATTTTTATGTTTATTTGTAGAAAAACAACAAGTAAAAATAAAAAGAGTTGAAGGTTTGTATAATTTAAATTAACTTTTAAAAGTGTGGTTAGACCACCATACTAAACGAATCTAAATTCACTATTTCCCTTTAATCTTATTGTAACTGTTTATCAATAATAATGAATACCAGGACATATATGCCTTTTTTAAACTTTGAAGTTGTAGAAAACAATTATAAAATTTCTCACAATCAAATTTTCATAATAAAAGAAAATACAAAAAGATTATTTCATCATCATCATCATCAGCCGTCCACTGCTGGAGAAAGGCCTTTCCCATCTCCTTCCATGACGACCGATCTTGTGCTAACCTCTGCCAAGTCTTACCCGCAAACTTTTCTATCTCGTCCCACCATCTTGTGTCCGGCTTTTTCCTACTTTGTTTACTGTCCCATGGGCACCAATCGGTTAGTCTTTTCCCCCCATCTATTGTCATCTCTTCTTGCTAGGTGGCTAGCCCATCTTCATTTTTGCTGCTTAATTAGTTGTATAATATCCTGCACTCTAGTCCTCTCTCTGATCCATGTTGATCCTTTTCTATCTCTTAGAGTTATCCCTAGCATTGCTCTTTCCATGGCTCTCTGGGCTATTCTGAGTTGGTTTTCAGCTTGTTTGGTTAATTTCCATGGTTTGCAGCCATAAGCCATGTCTGGTATTATGCAGACGTTGTATACTTTAAGCTTTAGGCACATTGGCAAGGTGCTCTTCAAAATGTCTCTATTCATGCCGAATGCCTTCCAAGCTATCATTATGCATCATTTTATTTTGCAGTCATGGTCTTTCTCTAGCTTTATTACCTGGCCTAGGTAGATGTATTCATCAACCTTTTCTAGAATCTCACCTTCTATCTTTATGACCTTTTTGGGGACTTTATCGTTGAACATTACTTTTGTCTTTGTCCTGTTCATCTTTAAGCCTAAATTTTTTACTTTCCCTATTTAGATCAGTTAACATGTTTTGTAATTCTTCGGATGCTTCTGACGTCATAGAAATATCATCGCAAATCTTAGGTTACTTAATATTCTCCATCTATGTTTATTCCCATTATTTAACACTCACTATATCCTATTCATACAAGTATGAGGTAAGCATTTTTGAACATCTAAACCCACATTTTCAGAGCACTTTTCCAATTTGTTTACCACTTTTATGAAGATTTATTTTTATGTTTTCTATGATGTCAGAAGGTCTTAATTCTTTTAATCCAAAAGCTACCTTAACATTTACTTGTTCCTTAAAAGGAGAGCTGAATAATAGGTGCAGCTGTCTCACCAGAAAATGATTACAGTATTCTTTAAAATTGTTTTCTGTATCTCAGTTCTTTCTCCTGAGATGTACTCTTCCCCTGATAACAAACACCCACTAACTGACCCCTTTCTATCATGTATCATCTAAAGACAAGAAATGCTATTAGCCAGCCCCTGGGTATTTCTTAAAGGCTATTATTATTTTGAAAAAGTCTTTTTCTATGTTTTCAAATCACTGTGATCATTTTTAACCTAGTGTGAGTTCATGGGCTTTATTTAAAACTGCCATCTTTGATATCAAAAGGGTCAGCTGAGCTAGGTATAATGTTGTATAGCTAACTGGGACCTGGAGAAACTTTGTGCCATGGCAGAGAATGAAGAGTGGGAGAGAGATAATGAGAGCCGACAGACTGTTCTTAACAGGGAAATTGGATTTGTGTTCCCAAGCCTAGGTGCTCTCTGTCTATCCGGCTTCCGAGGGTGCTCTGTGTGGCTTTTATCAGGTTCGAATGCCCACAATGGTTTTCCAGCCCACCACCTGCAACTCAGGGTTTAGTCAATATCCTGTTTATGACTTTTCAACACCTGGTGTGTCTTCCGGTCCCTGACACCTGCAGTTTGGGTTTTGGTTGAGATCCTGTTTATGACTTTCAACATCTGTGGGGGTCAAATCTGTGACCCCCGCCCACAGCTGCCTAAATATCGAACAATAAGAGTTAACATAGAAATAGTATATATTATCAACATCAAATGACAATTGAGGTAAAAATTAACAAATGTTTGCAAACAAAATGAAAAATTGTCCCGGGAAACTACATAAATACATCCAATAAGTATTCTAAAATTGGACAATCATGTTAATCTCAGTGAAAATAAAACTTTCCATATTTGATGGCATAAAGAGCCCTCCCTCCCCTTTTTATAAAACAATTGGCTCAAAAGATAAATGTAACCTTCATAGTCCAGCCACAGATTGACCAGAACTTCAGGAAGAGTTGAAAAGAAAATGGATGATATATGAGAAGAGTTCAAGGAAATGCATTTTTTTTTTAAATTTTAATATTGAAATAGGGGGTGGGTCTCTTATAATGCAATCAAATCCAGTATGTTGAAGATTTTCTTGATGATGATTGTTTGATATATAACTACTTCCATATAGATATTTTCTATAGTTCAAATGATTCTTCGGACGATTGAACTCCATCGACTAAATGCATTAGCCAGACAAGTGCGGATTTCAACCCAATGTGGCTTCCACTTCTCAACAGACCTGAACTCGACAAGACAAAGACACAGAAACACCCGGGCTCTGCACTATAAGGGTTACCCCTTTTAAACATAACTTCTGTTTAACCCATCACACTCGGATTTTACATCTGAAGAAGGCTGAAGAATGGATCAGTCAAAACGTTGTGTTTACAACACAAACAACAAGAAGGAGTTCAATCTTCCGAAGAACCATTTGAATACTTCCATATAATTAAAGAGTTTTCAAAATAGTTTTACAACTAGAGACATTATTCTTATTTTTCTATAGTGAACTAATTTAAATGCAATTTTCTTTTTCTTTACAGTTTTGAAAAAAGTGGCTGTGAGAGGTGTGTAGTTTACAACTAAAGCCATTTTTTTTAAATCTTCGGATAAGAGATCTGTATAGTAATTTAATTACATCTTGATGGTTGCCTTAATCTTCCTCCCTTCAAAAACTGATAAATGTAATTCTCAAGATGCCAGCATTAAATTCCACATATCTATTTAATGTCTAAAAATGATTGGAATATTAACTACAAAAAAAAGAATCAAAATAACTAAACTGACCATCAGAATATTATTTAGTGCTTATATTTGTCTGTTTTTGCTTTCATACAATATGGGAATGGATTGGCAATATACTGTACAATGTATATAAAAACATTATAGAATCTTTTATGAAATCAAATGATGGATAATTTTATATCCGACAGAATATGATAATTATAATGACATTTATTAGTTGAGAGCCTATATTTGCCCATTGCCGGTGTGAGTGACTGCTAAACGAGAGTCAGGCAAATATAGGCTCTCAACTAATAAATGTCATTATAATTAGCATATTCTGTCAGATATAAAATTATCGATCATTTGATTTCATACTGTAAACAACAAGAGCCACACTATATTTGTGCCTAAATACAAACATGAGAATGGAGAAGTGTACGATTAAATAACTCCTGCCTACGATGAGATCTTCGTTAGCTCAGTCGGTTAGAGCATTACCTGTGTATAAGGTAGCTTCCAAGGTGGACATGGGTTCGATCCCCGCACAGAGTTTGTTTCTTTATTCACATTTACAATTTAGGCCACTCATTTAGCAGTTGCTCACACTGGCGCCGGGCAGATATAGGCTCTCAACTAATAAATGTCATTATAATTATCAGAATCTTTTATGCATACACTATGGAAGTACTAAGTTAGTTTTTAGGCATTAAATAATCTGAGGAATTTAATGTCTGCATTTTAAAAATTACATTATCAGGAAAGGCTACTATCAAGATCTAATTAAATTACTATACTGATCTACTATACAAATATTTTTAAAAACATTTGGAAGTCCTAAGTAAAATCTGGTATCCATTAATTTCTATTGGCTATCTACTTTTTAAAGCTGTTTGCTAACATTGAAAACTGAGAGGCTACCATAAGCATGAAGTATGTAATTTGTTAATAGATACAATTATGGCTCTAAAATCTTCTTAGTATTTCATAAGCAAAGGCACATACAATAAATTGAGCCTATTTAATGCATGCTGCAAAAATCACCAGAGCTTCTAAACGTGCATAGAATATCTTATAATTCACTTGACAAGACCTAATAATGATTATTATGGAAGTATTTCAAAAGTAGAATGAAGTTAAGTAAAATGAAACTGTTAAAATTTGAATTACTACTTTTATTTTTCTGCATAAAATAGATATTTTCATATTTGTATTTTACAGGTTACTTTACTGCCCGTATGGACATCATGTTTGTACTTGACTCAGCAGTAGGAGTGGAAGACTTCAGAAGGATGAAAAACTTTATGAAAGCAGTGGTCAAATACTTCAACATTTCTCCCAAATATGTGCGAATAGGTGCCATTGCATACAGTACACATTTTCACAGCTTTGATTTAAGGAAAGGCAAGAATATTAGACAAGTGCTACATGCAATTGACAAGATTCCTTATAATAGAGGACAGCCACGTTTGGGCAAAGCTTTGAATTTCCTCAGACGATATACATACACAAAGTTGTATGGTGGCAGACCAAATGTTATGAATATTGCCATCATCATTACTAATGGTAAAAGTGAAAATCCTTCATGGACCATACAACAGGCTGAAGAAATGAAACGTGCAGGTGTGAAGGTATTTGTTGTTGCTACTGGACATGTTAATATGAAACAAGTGGAGGAAATAGCTAGTAGACCCTCAAGCTGGTTTATACTGAGAATTCCTGGCTACACCTTTTCTGTAAAAGACACATTTACATTAGCCTACAGAATATTCTGGGGTAAGTTGTTGCTTATTCAGTCATTTCAAATAAATATAATTAGTAATAATAAACTCTAATTACTCTTCTTCTATAGCATCAGTCAAAATTTAAATCTGAAAATTTAATGTTTGATTTAAACTAAGAAATATATTTTTTTAAGTTTTTTAAGTTAAAAGATGTAGAGCAGGAGTCAGCAACCTATTTGCCCCTGCAGGCTGGATCACATATTAATCTGTGGATGATAGGGGTCAGATAAATGCCATAAAAACAGCTTGAAATATGGGAATTATCCTTTTAAATCTAGCTATATTTTGCCTCAAATCAATGAATAAAGCATCCTAAAAATCATTTGTGTTTAAACAAAGATGCGAATAAGTAATCAAATAACTCTATTAAGTCGCAATTTATTTCAATCAAGCCATCTTTTAAATCTATTAAAAAGACACATAGAATCTTTAAAACATAAAAGTAAGAATAGTATCCCAATGTTTGCTTGCAGCCCTGTCAAAATCCCTTTGCAGGCCGCAGTGACATGCCTATGTTTGGTGTCACCTGGCACGGTAACTTATGGTGTCATCCTCCCCCACACACATACCTCCAGAACTTGCTCTCTTCCCAGGATATCTAGAATTTTGGTGATCTAATATTATTTATTATTCATCATGATTCCCCCATATTATTGAATGTGATGGACTAAGCCTACATTTACTAACAATTCTATTCTTCTTTAGTTTTTAATTTTTCAGTTCTGACTTTGTGAAATAATATGAAGAAAATAAGTATGGGTACTATCTGGAAAAATATTGAAATATATTTTGGCATTTCTCTTTCTGAGTAAACAAATATCAGATATTTTATATACAACACTTATTTTTTTTCATTAATACTTGTTGACGAATGGTGTATTGATATTTCAAATGAATATATATTTTTACAGGCTATGATAAAAGGTGGAATATGCAAGGTTGGTAATTTTTTATATTATTATATTTTCATATCTACTTCTTTCATTCTTTATTTATGTATTGTAGAGATAACATGTATTTATGTATTGTAGAGATAACATGTATTTATGTATTGTAGAGATAACATCTTTGGTCATGATTCATTATTATTTTTCTCTGTTCTATTGAATTTCACCACCAACATATAGTATTTATTACCTTGGTCATGACTACACTATTTAATCATATCTACTTGATTTACTTCTATTTTTATTTTCTGTTCTATTTGAAAATACAGGAAACCCCCGATTAACATGGTTCCAATTTGTGTGTTTTTGATTAACAAGCTAACAAATTGTTATCCAAAAATCAAATAGTACACCCAAAACTTTGATTAGCATGGTAATTAAAAGCTAATTCAAAATTGTTTTCTTCCAAGAGGTGTTTACAGTAGGGGCCTCTGGTGTGTGTGATTACTTTTGACAATAGCAACTGGTGAACTACACCAAGATTTTTAAAATCTACAAAAAATAAACTTATAATCCAGAAACTTATTTTTTTAATCCCAACATTTTTTTCTTTATTATTCTTTGCTATTGTGTATTTAAAATTGTCTTGAATTTTAAGTTCAGGTGTTAGATATTTAGGCAGCCATGGGCGGGGGTCACAGATTTGACCCCCACAGGTGTTGAAAGTCATAAACAGGATATCGACCAAAACCCAAACTGCAGGTGTCAGGGACCAGAAGACACACCAGGTGTTGAAAAGTCATAAACAGGATATTGACTAAGCCCTGAGCTGCAGATGGCGGGCTGGAAAAACCAGCATGGGCGTTTGAACCCCATAAAGGCCATACAGAGTGCCCTCGGAAGCAGAGAGACAGACCGCCTAGGCTTGGAAAGACACAAGACCAATTTCCCATATTTCATCATATTTTTATAAAACAAGTCTCCAGTCTTGCTTTTTCTCCAAGTTCAGGATTTTCCTCCCGTGGACCCGTGGCTATACAACACAGGATTATTTCCCATAGGTTTTTAAGTTTGATTAACGTGGTTTCTATTAGTGCAGAATTGTTGAGAACGCATTAACCACGTTAATCAGGGGTTTCCTATAAACAGTTTTATTTAACTTTGATAATGTTACCATTAAACAATTCAGATATTTTTAAAGCTTAACTGATGTATTTCTTGTACATAGCAAAATGTCAGGTGGTATATACCGTATTTGCCAGCCTATAACGCATGGTTTACAAGAGTATTTAGGGGACTACTGCTCCCTGCAATTCATCCAAGCCCCATATCTGTCCATTTTGGATGCAGTGTAATATTTGTACAGTTTTTTTATTTAAATGTGCGTCTTTTATTCCGGCAAATACGGTAGTTTAAAATTGGTGGGAATATAACTTTAATTAGTAAGCATCATGTTTTAAAATGAAATTTCCAAATAATGATAATTGCATAAATATTTTACAGGTTATAAAAAGATATTGGCCTTGATAGGTTAGTAATTTCTTCTGTTCACTCAATGATTGATTATTTTATCAATCTTAAGCTTTGCTTTTGGGCTGAGGATCATTTTGAAGATAACACATTTTATAATTGAATAACTACTACATTGTAATAACGAGATAGTACCTAGTTTAATATTTATAAATTATCTTTTTGGATATTTACTACATGTTTGATGGATGCATTATCAAAATCTTTAAACAATGCCTTTGCTTTGCGTGATATTATGTCCTGTTCAAAGCTATAACCATTTTTTAGTCTTTATTTTATGTTACTCATCTCGTTATCACTAGTAGAAAATATTGTTTATAAATGCTTTTTTATTAAAAGAATAAACATTCTGATTGAAAATTTAATTTTATGTAATTCTAGTGACATTTGAGTATTAATATGATATATCTTGCAGATAGTTGAATTATCTTAAAGGAAAAATACATGTTTCCTTATTATTTTTTGCCAAAATTGTCATGAATAAATTTTTTATTCAAATAAAATCTGTTATCTTGGGCTTGGTACTATTTTGTGTGGACGTTCTGTCATGAGCGTTTAGGCATCAAACCTATTTTGGCATAAGCCCATTTGGCTACTGACGTTTTGGTGTTGAAAAAAATGTTGATTGATTCATCATCATTCAAATGTGAAACTTTAAAAAGCCTTAAAACTGTAAATTTAACGTTATTGAAAAGAAATATTTTTGTGCTCTAAATAAAACAAAAAAGTTTTTATTTGTTCTCAGGTGATCGCTTCACAGCCTTTTGGCTAAGATCAAAGTGTAGTATCTGTTCTTCGAAACCGCCATGGCCTCGAACTTCAGAGAACCATGGCCCTTCGGGGGTCCTTGTGATATGCTCGGGTATCGTCCTGGGAGAAGTTGCACAGGATATCTTGGCCAGCTGGTTTGGAAGGCGATCACCATTAGCATGCTCAGGATTCGTCCTTAGAAAGCTTTGGGCATCTCCACCGCTTCCCCCCCCCCCTTATCTCGGTCCTCGTGGCATTTGTCTCAGTGACAAGGATTTGAGATTCTCCCCCCTCAAGTCTCTAGTCACGGGGAATGGGATCACCTACTCTCTCCCCCCCCAACTGAATTCGGCACTAAATGACCCACCAAGGGTCGATGTGCCGTTAAACAAAACAATCAATCAATCAATCTATTTGTCTTCATATTTTAGTTGGTTTGGATTAAATTAAATGCCACGCCAAATCAGACGATGCCTAAACACTCACACCAGAACATCCACGCCAAATTGGCTATGCCAAGTAGCCCCATTCCGTTTATCTTATATATTTTTGTTACACACACGCACACACATCATCCAAGCTAGCTTATAAATTCACAGCATAAAAATGCGCATGCACATGCACACACACACACTTATATGTATAAGTGATCTAAATAGGGAAAGTAAAAATGTAGCATTAAAATGAACGGAACAAAGACAAAAGTAATGTTCAACAATAAAGTCCAAAAAACGACCATGAAAATAGAGGTTGAGGCTTTAGAAGAGGTTGATGAATACATTTACCTAGGTCAGCTAATAAAGGTAGAGAAAGACCATGAAAGCGAAATAAATTGGCTGGTGAAAGGTGTGAATAAAGAAACGTGTGCCGTGCGAGGATCGAACCCGCGTCCACTTTGAAAACAGCCTTACAGTTAGGGTTCGATCCTCACACAGCGCTTGTTCTTTATTCATGATTGAGGCTGTTCACTTCACAATCACTGTTGCCAATTAATAAATGTCTTTATAATTATCATATTCTGTC
>VCCN01003977.1:56697-70143 GCA_006491835.1 Architeuthis dux
TCCCTCACATCCACACTATAAACACATATATATATATATATTTATAATGTTTATGTGTACAATGTACATTAGGATATATAATCAAAGAAATGTTTTTGCTCTGCATAAGTCCTATCAAATGTACATTTTTACTTCATGCCATAAAGTTTTCTCCCATTTTTCTTTGTGCAGAACACGAGAAACAACACGAAATACTAAGACGTAAGTAGCATTCAAATCTTTTCAAATCTCAAAAGCTAATTCCTAAATACAATTTTTACTGAAATTTTATCATACTTCCAACTATAATACATGGGCAGATTTTTACATTTGATCTCTTATTTTACAATAAGGAGCTTTATACTGATAGTTTATGTTGATAATATTTAATATTTTATTTAGTAATATTTATGACTTACGGGTGCGAAACCTGGAAATTAACCAAACGAGCTGAAAACCAACTTAGAATAGCACTGAGAGCCATGGAAAGAGCAATGCTAGGGGTAACGCTAAGAGATAGAAAAAGATCAACATGGATCAGAGAAAGGACTAGAGTAAAGGATATTATACAACTAATTAAACAACAAAAGTGGAGATGGGCCGGTCACCTAGCAAGAAGAGATGACAATAGATGGGGGAAAAGACTAACAGATTGGTGCCCATGGGATAGTAAAAGAAGTAGGAAACGGCCAGACACAAGATGGAGAGACGAGATAGAAAAGTTTGCCGGTAAAACTTGGCAGAGATTAGCACAAGATAGGTTGTCATGGAAGGAGATGGGAAAGGCCTTCGTCCAGCAGTGGACTTATAACGGCTGATGATGATGATGACTATTTATTGCTAAAATGAATACTACTTCATATTTCAGCTTTTTCCATATCAAAATAATAGTTCAACATAAAAAAGAGCATTGATAAAAAAGAATATAGATTAGGACGCAACTAATGCTACTATGACAATGTAATGTAAAAAACTATTTAAAAGACTATATAATGTAGTCAGTATACAGTCAAAGCAATGCCATACTATACATATCAAATAAAGATACCTCATAACTCTTATCCACAAAATTATTTCTTATTAGTAACCATGTCATAATACCAAGTGGCTTCTCTTAATTTCTTAATTCCAAACATATATGATCTATTCCTCTGTTTCCAAAGTTGGCTTTTGTGAACTGATGCTATTTCTTGAATGGAGTGGCAATTATCTTTGAAGCCTTTTGATTTTGAGGATTAAAAAATGTAGCTATTAACATATTCAAATAAATTCAAATAAATACTTAAATCCCAAGATTCTTATTAAGATGTAGTGTCTCCCAGCTTGTGGGAAGCTCACTGAAAAGGAAGATGAAACAAAGACACAAGGACGAAGACTAGAACGTTGTTTTCATGGCTCGCACACAGAGAATAATGACTGGGTCTTTTTCTCCATGTGTGTGCACTCTTTATTTCTGTTAGCACAATGCATGACCGGAAACTCAATTCCATCATGATTTAGACTGTGACAAGGGAGATAATTCTAGGTATATATCTCCCTTGTATTATTTTAGTGTTAGCCCAACATAACACCTCTCCCCTTCTCGGTAAGAAAGAGATGTGAGGTCTTTCATTTATGTTGTGGGTTGTGTTTGTGTGTTTGCAATATTCATGTGTTTGTTTTGCTGCACTGTATGTGTGTATGTAGTATGTTTTTGTTTCTAAAAGTTGGTGTGCAGCAAGAGAGATAATTCTCCCTTGTATTATTTTAGTGTGAGCCCAACATAACATAAGATATGTTCTATTTGTATTTATTTAATTAAAATTACTTTTATTTTCCCAACTTTTACATTGTAAACTAAGTTTTATAATGTAATATACTTGAAATAGGCTTTTTTTTTGACAGCAGTTAATTGCATCATTAAGCCAGCTTCAGTGTAGTTGGGCTGGGTTTAAACTAATAAGAAAAATGGTAGTTAAATTTGGTATGTCCAATATCAGAAAAAAGGTTATTTTTGAAAATACAGATATTCTCAGACGTGACCATCTTTTCACTTTGGCTGTTCTATACATTTGCTACTCGTGCCATAATGGAATGGAATTATTCCAAAATATGTTTAACCTTTTTTTCTTACATTTCTAATCTTTTTTTCCTTTCTGTTCTAATTTTGTTACAGGAGAAATAGAAATGAAGCAAGGTAAGTAATGTTTAACTTGAAACAGTGAAATATCTGGTACAAAAAGAATGCAAAATATTCCCTTCTTGGCATCTATATTTAAAATTTGAACTATTATGAAAATACTTAGTTGGAAAAATGTAACTTTATCACATGTGATTCAATTATATGTCTCTATGTATACATGAACACACAAGCAAACACACACATACAAGCAAACACATAAACATATTTATATTTTGTAAAATGGAATTAGTGAGGCTGATGTTGTGTTACTAATGTCTTATTGGCATGCATTCTTTTTCAAGAACTGTATAAAATGAACATGTTTGATACAAAAAAATATATGTTTATTGTGTGGATGTCAGGGAATCCGACAGAATGGTAGATGTGATTAGACAATGTGGAAAAGAAAGATTGAGAAAAGCGTGTTACGTCTCAAACATATTTATTATCATGAAGATAAACCTTTATGCATTTCGTCGCTGCCAGTGACTTCATCAGAAGAAATTTTAACATTGCAGAGAAGTGTGACTATCCATGCTGGGTAGTAGAAATGAAATGTAGGGTGTTCTGAACTGATATATATCTATATGCTTGGGTGACCTGGTTTATTTTGGTTGAAAGTTACTTATGGGCCTGTGAGCTTGTGGTGTGGGTTTTTAGATTAAGTGGGGCTGTGTGAGCTATAAAGTGGGTGGGGCGGGGTGTTTAGATTAAGTGGATTTCTTGTGTAGGCTGTTAAGTGGTTGGTGATGGTTTGTGTGATCTATGTTTCCTGGAAGTTGTGTCCAGATAAGTATGAAAGAATGCTGGAGTGGGTCTATGGGCCAGGTTATGTGTGTCTGTAAGTGCCTGTGCATGTGTGTTCCTTCTATTGAAAATATACAAGATTATTTCTTATATACATATTAGTATATATTTTTCTGCATCAAACAAGCATGTTCATGTTATACAGTTCTTGAAAAAGAATGCATGTTAATGAGTACAACATTAGTCTAATTAATTTCATTTTAGATATTTTAATATCTCATTTAATTTTTTGCATTGGTTGGTTTTCTCAAATAAGAATGTTTTTTTTGCATTGGTTGGTTTTCTCAAATAAGAATATCAAAATGATACAAGCATTTTATGCTTGTATCATTTTGATATTCTTATTTGAGAAAATATTGAACTATTTTTTTATAATTAACTATTTATTGCTAAAATGAATACTACTTCATATTGCAGCTTTTTCCATATGAAAATAATAGTTCAAAATAAAAAAGAGTATTGATAAAAAAGAATATAGATTAAGATGCAATTAATGCTACTATGACAATGTAATGCTAAAAACTAAAGACTATATAATGTAGTTAGTATATAGTCAAAGCAATGCCATACTATACATATCTGTTATTTATTTTAGTATGGAAAAAAAGTATACAATTTGTATATACAAGCACACATCATAACAATCATATTTACACAATGTCTAGGGCCTTAAACCTTTTGCAGTGGGGTAATATTGATAAGTTGATAGCACTACATATTCTGGTAATATATTCCAAAGTCCTACCACTCTATTGCTAAAAATGAATTTCTGATATTCAATCTACTTCTATTTGCTTCTACCGTATATGTGTGGCCTCTCAGGCTTCTCAGATGGCGGCAAGGGAGATAATTCTAGGTATTTATCTCCCTTGTATTTATTTAGTGTGAGCCCAACATAACAATATCATCTAAAGATACCTCATAACTCTTATCCACAAAATTATTTCTTATTAGTAACCATGTCATAATACCAAGTGGCTTCTCTTAATTTCTTAATTTCAAACTTTTATGATCTATTCTTCTGTTTCCAAAGTTAGCTTTTGTAAAAAATACATCAGGGTTTACTACTTCTAAACCACTCATAATCTTAAACATTTCTATTAAGTCACCCCAATCTCTCCTATTTTCTAACGATGTTAACCCTAACACTTTTAGCCTATCCTCATAACTCATACTTTTTAATTCTGGTACTAAATTAGTTGCTTATCTCTGGACTTTTTGTTTAATATATTTGTTTCCTGATTTTTACTCTCCTTTGCCATAATCTGCTTTCAATATGCTACACAATTACACAGTAAAATATTGAGGACATCTCTATAGTGAAGTCTGAAATAATTCAGATGAAATGTTAGTGAAAGATCCAAGTCTTCAATTGAATTTTTTAATAATTATTTAATTTATATGTAACTTAAATTTTGTTCAGAAATTATTAGTATTTTACCAATACAAATATAAACTTTATTGTGTTTTCTTTTCATTACAATCATTCTCCTATAATGATAAAATATTAACAGAAAAGTTTGTCACATTAAATTTTAAATAATAGTTAATTTTTATAGAAAGTTTTCAATTCTTAATGTACTGATTTTGTGTTTTAACTTGTTCCAATGATTTAACTTTCAAAAATGAGTAATTCTACTCAGGAGAACATGAAAAGATTCTATATGCTCCTTTTGAGAAACATACTGAATTTTATTTTTGAAAAATATATACAATTTTAAAAGATTAACTTTTTCCTTTTTCAAAGTAGTTTATTACCATACAATCAATGGGAACAGGTCATTTTTTATTTTCAGTTTTTAATTACAACATGAATTTTTTTAATTTTCGAGGCCATGCATACATAAAAATAATCCCTTAAAATTGTCCATTTGCTTGAAAAATATGAATATTGGATACAAACTGTTCTAAAATCTCATCTAGATGTCTTTTTACAAGTACCTTTTTACCTCAGAAATTACATTTTACAATTTTGCTAATGGGTTCATTTTTGTTGGTACATTATTCTGTATTTCTTTACAACATTTCCTTTTTATTTATTTATCACAGTTCATGAAAAAGAACACATGATCATGGAACGTGAGTGGCATTTCAAATTATTAAACACAATTTGTCTGAAATCACTCAAACATCTCAGAAAATAATTTAGATACACACATTGAAGTATTATTAATATTTTTGATTTATAGTTATGTTTCTATTAAATGTGAAAGTTTAGTATCAAAACTTAAAACAAAAAGTTTTCATTTTAATTAAAATGTCAATTTATAATGCAAATAGAATAAAATCAGAAAAATCAGAAAATGTAGTCCAATAAAATGTCAAGAGTTCTTCCAAAATGATTGCAAGTTAGAACAATGCCTATGGCATACAAATCTTTTTCATGTGTTTATATGCAATAAAAATTCACAAAATCCTCACATATTTTATGTTGCTTCTTTCTTTTGTGTAGGTGAGAAAATAATGAGGGAGAAAGGTAAGTAACTTTTACAAGTGTGAATATATTTACTTAACTAACACTTATCATTAAAAAGATTCTTTACTTAATATACATTTCTTCATTATTTACTGGATGAAAAAGTTGACTTTTGGCAAAAAACTTTTTAAAAATACAAAAACATAAAACATAATTTTAAAACAAACATCATCACAGTATTAGACAGTTTTGTGTCATGCGACTGATCATCCTAAAATTATTTTAATACAAAACAATAATTTGATATACAATTTTATAATTTATTTCAATAGTTTATTTTAATACTACATTGTAGCTAATAAATATAACTAGCAACAGACTGTTCAAACAAAAACTTCATGTATGTCTGACATCAAAAATATTATAAAAAATCATTCAATGGAAATCACTTTTTGACTAAATCGTTGGACCCCACTGTTGTATGTGTACCAAAAATGTTATATTAATTTAATTTTATTAATTTATTTTAATACAAAATAATTTAATAACAATAATTTGATACACAATTTTATACAAAGTTATTTAATAATTTATTCTAATAGTTTACTTTAATAAAATAATGCAATCTTAGTCTTTTACGCATATTACGCTCCCGCTATGACAAGAGTACGTTGAAATGATTGAACTAATTCTATCTAAATATTATCAAGAGATCAAATAGTCTTCAATGGAAATATTTGATAATTTATCTCTGGCTTACACTTATCGTAACTGATTCTATTGAGAGCTTATGAAAATTACTTTTTCTTTTTTCATTCGTTGTTTTAGCTTTTAATCATATTTCATTTTTCCCCTCTTTTTGACATATTTTATGTTATTAATTGCAACCCCGACCCCAACACTAACACTAAGCCTAAACACTAACCCTAATACTAACTCTAAATTATATCATTTGTAGTTAGATTTAATAAAATACAGTTTCAAATGTTCTGAGATTCGGCTTTCATTTGTTCCGTAATAGTTTAACTGCAGCAGCTAATCGTATCTGCTGAGAAGTTATCTCCCTTGCAAAATATCAACATCATTTTTTTTGTGTACCTATTCCAAACAATCACTGCATCTTTTCATATCATGCAACTATTTTTACATATTAAGAGACATTTAACTATATTTTACCTCAGAAATTACATTTTATAACATTTCCTTTTTATTTATTTAACACAGTGGCTGAAAAAGACCACATGATCATGGAACGTGAGTAGCATTTCAAATTCTTAAACACAATTTGTCTGAAATCACTCAAACATCTCAGAAAATAATTTAGATACACACATTGAAGTATTATTAATATTTTTGATTTATCGTAATGTTTCTATTAAATGTGAAAGTTTAGTATCAAAACTTAAAAGCAAAAGTTTTCATTTAATTAAAACGTCAATGTTTTCCTAATAGAACAAAATAATAAAAATCAGAAAATGTAGTCCAATAAAATGTCAAGATATTCAAAGTTCTTTCAAAATGTTTGCAAGTTGAGACAATGCCTATGTCATACAAATGTTTTTCATCTGTTTATATGCAATAAGAATTTACAGAAACCTCACATATTTTATGTTGCTTCTTTGTTTTGTTTAGATGAGAAAATGATGAAGGAGAGAGGTAAGTAACTTTTACAAGTATGAATATATTTACTTAACTAACACATATCATTAAAAAGATTCTTTACATAATATAAATTTCTTTATTATCTTCGGGATGAATAGAATTCACTTTTGGCCAAAAAAAAAGCAGAACATGAAACAAAATTTTAAAACAAAAATCATTATGTTGTTCGACAGTGTTGTGTCATGTGACTGATCATCCTGAAGTTATTTTAATACTAAACAATTAAATAACAATAATTTGATACACAATTAAATAACAATAATTTGATACACAATTTTATACAAATTATTTTAATAGTTTATTTTAATACGTTAGTAAGTTAGTAAATATAACTAGAAACAGACTGTTCAAACAACAACATCATGTATGTCAGGCCTCAAAAGTTTTTTGGGGACCCCACTATTGTATGTGTATCCACAATTTTATATTAAGTTATTTAATAATTTATTTTAATACAAAATAATTTAATCACAATAATTTGATACACAATTTTATACAAAGTTATTTAATAATTTATTCCAATAATTTATTTTTGTACAATAATGCAAGGGGAATAACTCTTAGTCTTTTTCGCATATTACGTCCCCACTATTACAAGAGTACCCTGAAATGATTGAACTAATTCTATCCAAATATTATTAACAGATCAAGTTCAATGGAAATATTTAATAATTTATATATTGCTTACACTTATCATAACAGATTCTATTGACAGCTTATGAAAATTACTTTATCTTTTTTCAATTCATTGTTTTAGCTTTTAATCATAATTCTTTTTCCCCTCTTTTTGACACATTTTATGTCGTTAATTGCAACCCCAACCCCAACCCTAACACTAAGCATAAACACTAATCCTAACACTAATCCTAATACTAACCCTAAATGATATCATTTGTAGTTAAATTTAATATCCTGCAACTATTTTTACATATTAAGAAAAATTTAACTATTTTTTACCTCAGAAATTATATTTTACAATTTTACTAATGTGTGCATTTTTGTGAGTACATTATTCTGTACTTCTTTACATTTCCTTTTTATTTATTTAACACAGTTGCTGAAAGAGACCGCCTAATCATGGAACGTGAGTAGCATTTCAAATTCTTAAACACAATTTGTCGGAACTCACTCAGTCATATCAGAAAATAATTTAGATACACACATTGAAGTATTATTAATATTTTTGATTTATAGTTATGTTTCTATTAAATGTGAAAGTTTAGTATCAAAACTTCAAAGCAAAAGTTTTCATTTTAATTAAAACATCAATTTATAAGGCAAATAGGATAAAATAATTAAAATTAGAAATTAATAATATAAAATATCAAGATATTCAAAGTTCTTTCAAAATGATTGCAAGTTAGAACAATGCCTATGGCATACAAATGTTTTTCATGTGTCTATATGCAATAAAAATTTACAAAAGCCTCACATATTTTATGGTGCTTCTTTTTTTTGTGTAGGTGAGAAAATGATGAGGGAGAAAGGTAAGTAACTTTTACAAGTGGGAATATATTTACTTAACTAACACTTATCATTAAAAAGATTCTTTACTTAATATACATTTCTTCATTATCTACTGGATGAATAAAATTCACTTTTGATACACAATTTTATAGAAAGTTTTTTATAATTTATTTTAATTGTTTATTTCAATACAACATTGTAGCTATTAAATATAACTAGAAACAGACTGTTCAAACAAAACCTTTGTGCATGTCCGACCTCAAAAATACTTTTTAAATCATTCAAGGGGAATAACCTTTTGACTAAATTCATGGATCCCACTATTGTATGTGTACTCTCAATTTTATGTTAAGTTATTTAATAATTTATTTTAATACAAAATAATTTAATGACAATAATTTGTTACATAATTTTATACAAAGTTATTTAATAATTTATTCTAATAGTTTATTTTAATACAATAATGCAAGAGGAATAAGTATTTTATGCATATTATGCCTTGGACCTCACTATTACAAGAGTACCCTGAAATGATTGAAGTATTTCTATCTAAATATTATCAAGAGATCAAATAGGTTTCAATGGAAATATTTAATAATTTATATCTTGCTTACATTTATCATAACTGATTTTATTGACAGTTTATGAAAATTACTTTTTCTTTTTTTCATTCCTTGTTTTAGCTTTTAATCATATTTCTTTTTTTCCCTCTTTTTGACATATTTTATGTCATTAATTGCAACCCCGACCCCAACACTAACACTAAGCCTAAACACTAACCCTAATACTAACTCTAAATTATATCATTTGTAGTTAAGTTTAATAAAATACAGTTTCAAATGTTCTGAGTTTTCTGCTTGCATTTGTTCTGTGATAGTTTAACAGCAGCAGCAGCTAATCTTGTCTGCTGAAAAGTTATCTCCCTTGCAAAATATCAACATCATTTTTTTGGTGTACCTATTCCAAACAATTACTGCATCTTTTTATATCACACAACTATTTTTACATATTAAGAAAAATTTAACTATTTTTTACCACAGAAATTACATTTTACAATTTTGCTAATGTGTGTATTTTTGTTAGTACATTATTCTGTATTTCTTTACATTTCCTTTTTATTTATTTATCACAGTTGCTGAAAGAGACCGCCTAATCATGGAACGTGAGTAGCATTTCAAATTCTTAAACACAATTTGTCTGAAATCACTCAGACAAATAATTTAGATATACACATTGTAGTATTATTAATATTTTTGATTCATAGAAATGTTTCTATTAAATGTGAAAGTTTAGTATCAAAACTTAAAAGCAAATGTTTTCATTTTAATTAAAATGTCAATTTATAATGCAAATAGAATAAAATAATCAAAATCAGAAAATGTAGTCCAATAAAATGTCAAGATATTCAAAGTTCTTCCAAAATGTTTGCCAGTTAGAACAATGCCTATGGCATACAAATGTTTTTCATGTGTTTATATGCAATAAAAATTCACAAAAGCCTCACATATTTTATGTTGCTTCTTTCTTTTATGTAGGTGAGAAAATGATGAGGGAGAGAGGTAAGTAACTTTTGCAAGTGTGAATATATTTACTTAATTAACACTTATCATTCAAAAGATTCTTTACTTCATTATCTTCTGGATGAATACAATTCACTTTCTTATTCATTGATTACTTTCTATGATTTTTTCCCATTGAGAAAAATATCTAAAGCCTCTTTTCAACCCTTAACTTTGTTCTAATTGAGAAAAATACTCAATACTCAAGTACACCTCTCACTTATATGAAGTTGCACATTTGTAGTACTTCCAATTTTACTTTTTTGTCTCTAAAAGAGATAAGAAATCTTCTTTTATAGATAAATCTATGTCTATTGGGTGGATGTAGAATAATCAGACATATGATAATAATAATTGACAATATGGAAATGAAAAGATTGAGAACTAGATTAGTGCATCTCAAAAATAGATTGAAACACAATGATAACAACCATTAATGGCCACCTCTATGTCCGCCCAACTGTGAGGCTGGATATGATCATTATTATACACATATAAACACTCACATGCATATGCATACACATACACACACATAAAATTTGATGCATGTTTTATCTATTTTTACTTAGTTAGAGAAGGGAGATAACCAGGATAAATGCTGTACATGATAAAAACATGGAATAGAATAGAATAGAAAACATGTGGATGAGAGTAAAGCATAAATTATGCAGACAATTTGGCACAAATCAAAAACTGTTTACGTTGTATTTACACAAGTTTGTGTGGAGAAACAGTATCTGAAATGACAGAGAAAAACTATTCAATCATTTTTTATTATTAATTTCAAATTTTTATTCATTTTAGAGTTACAAATGGGGAAAAAATATTTAATCTTCTTATGTTATTAATTGCAACCCTAACCCTAACTTTAACAATAACCCAAAACACTAACCCTAATACTAACCCTAAATATTAACCCTAAATTATATCATTTGTAGTTAAATATAATAAAATACAGTGTTCAGAGTTTTCTGCTTTCATTTGTTCCTGATAGTTTAACAGCAGCAGCTAATCGTGTCTGCTGAGAAGTGTACCTATTCCAAATAATTACTGCATCTTTTTATATCACACAACTATTTTTACATATTAAGAAAAGTTTAACTATTTCTTAGCTCAGAAATTACATTTTACAATTTTACTAATGTGTGCATTTTTGTTAGTACATCACTCTGTATTTCTTTACAACATTTCCTTTTTATTTATTTAACACAGTTGCAGAAAGAGACCACATGATCATGGAACGTGAGTAGCATTTCAAATTCTTAAACACAGTTTGTCTGAAATCACTCAAACATCTCAGAAAATAATTTAGATACACACATTGAAGTATTATTAATATTTTTGATTTATAGAAATGTTTCTATTAAATGTGAAAGTTTAGTATCAAAACTTCAAAGCAAAAGTTTTCATTTTAATTAAAACATCAATTTGTAATGCAAATAGAATAAAATAATAAAAATCAGAAAATGTAATCCAATAAAATGTCAAGATATTCAAAGTTCTTTCAAAATGTTTGCAAGTTGGGACAATGCCTATGGCATACAAATGTTTTTCTTGTGTTTATATGCAATAAGAATTATATAAAAGCCATTCATATTTTATGTTGCTTCTTTCTTTTGTCTAGGTGAGAAATTGATGAGGGAGAGAAGTAAGTAACTTTTACAAATGTGAATATATTTACTTAAATAACACTTACCATTAAAAAGATTCCTTACTGAATATATATTTCTTCTCCATAGTTTGAGAAGGTTCATTGACATTCAAATTGTGTTGTTAAACACTACTCAACAGGCCCAAACCCGACAAGACAAGAACAAAGAAACACCCGAATACTATGTTATAAATGTTACCTCCTTTAAATTTAAAAAACTTCTGTTTACCCCATCACTTTCGGATATTACCCCTGAAGAAGTTAGAAGAATGGATCAGCTGAAACATCTTGTTAACAATACAAACAACAAGAAGGAGTTCAATTGTCTGAAGAACTATTTGAATATATTTCTCATTATCTACTGGATGAAAAAATTTACTTTTGCCCAAATAATCTATTAAAAAACCAGGACATAAAACATAATTAAAGAGTACCCTGAAATGATTGAACTAATTCTATCCAAATATTATCAAGAGATCAAATAGGTTTCAATGGAAATATTTAATAATTTATATCTTGCTTACACTTATCGTAACTGATTCTATTGACAGCTTATGAAAATTACTTTTTCTTTTTCTCATTTATTGTTTGAACTTTTAATCATATTTCTTTTTTTCCCCTCTTTTTGACACATTTTATGGCGTTAGTTGCAACACCAAACCCCAACCCTAATACTAACCCTAAATTCTAACCCTAAACTATATCATTTGTAGTTAAATTTAATAAAATACACTTTCAAATACTCAGAGTGTTCTGCTTTCATTTGTTCCATGCTAGTTTAACAGCAGCAGCAGCTAATCATGCTGCTGAGAAGTTATCTCCCTTGCAAAATATCGATATCTTTTTTTTGGTGTACTTATTCCAAACAATTACTGCATCTTTTTATATCACACAACTATTTTTACATATTAAGAAAAATTTAACTATTTTTTACCGCAGAAATTAAATTTTACAATTTTATTAATGTATGCATTTTTCTGTATTTCTTTACAACATTTCCTTTTTATTTATTTTTACACAGTTGCTGAAAGAGACCAAATTCTTAAACACAGTTTGTCTGAAATCACACAACCATCTCAGAAAATAATTTAGATACACACATTGAAGTATTATTAATATTTTTGATTTATGGTAATGTTTCTATTAAATGTGAAAGTTTAGTATCAAAACTTAAAAGCAAACGTTTTCATTTTAATTAAAACATCAATTTATAATGCAAATAGAATAAAATAATAAAAATCAGAAAATGTAGCCCAATAAAATGTCAAGATATTCAAAGTTCATTCAAAATGTTTGCAAGTTGAGACAATGCCTATGGCATACAAATGTTTTTCATGTGTTTATATGCAATAAAAATTTACAAAAGCCTCACATATTTTATGTTGCTTCTTTCTTTTATGTAGGTGAGAAAATGATGAGGGAGAGAGGTAAGTAACCTTTAAAAGTATTGAATATATTTGCTTAACTAACACATATCATTAAAAAGATTCTTTACTGAATATATATTTCTTCTCTATAGTGTTGAGAAGGTTCATTGACATTCAAAATGTGTTGTTAAACACTACTCAACAGGCCCAAACCCGACAAGACAAGAATAAAGAAACCACCCGAATAATACGTTATAAGTGTTACCTCTATTAAAATTAAAAAACTTTTGTTTACCCCATCAAATTCGGATATTACCCCTGAAGAAATTAGAAGGATGGATCAGCTGAAACATCTTGTTAACAATACAAACAACAAG
>VCCN01003977.1:99997-110956 GCA_006491835.1 Architeuthis dux
GTAAGATGAACCAGACCCTTTTTATTTTACCTTGCATGGCCCTGGAAATCCATTTCCAAAGCACAGAATATTGTCTTCAAAAATAATATCATAAATTTGTGAGCAGTTTTCACTTGAAACAATATTTCCTTTGACAGCTCTCAAAAAAGGTCCATAGATTCCACCTGAAAAATACCATTTTATAAGTAATTTATATTTCCTCAAATAGAATCATATGCATTTAATCCTCTGTTAATTAACTTAATCTGAGAATGGTAGTTTCCATCTACATGTTTATATCAGAGCATATAAGTATTGGGAAGAACAGTAGAACAGTGATTTTTCAAGCTACTACTATTGTGAGTTCAACATTCACTGGGTACCTCATACTTGTGGCCAAGTTTGGCACATTTCGGAAGATTAAGTCTAAATCAGAAATAAAATCAATGGCCTGAAAGACCAAGATAGAAAGAGAGATGTTTTTATGATGTGGTTATTGTTATGTTGCACTCGCACCAAGTAAATACAAAGGGAGATAACTATCTAGAATTATTTCCTGTGCCATGAACACAACGCTCTTGTTATTGTCCTTTGTCCTTTGTCCATCTTCCCTTTCAGTGCGCCCCTCACAACCTGAGAGACACTACAGTTATTACAGATTTTAAAAGTACATAAACACAACTATGAAGACAAGAAAATCATGTTGAATCAATTTTTGATTTAGGGATGGTTTGTCTGCCTTGAAAATCAGCATTTGAAATCCTGTTTTTTAACAGGGTTTGAACATTCATCCACCAAGTAGAGTCAAATAATTTAAAATAATATCCGATGCGTTGGGGTTAGGATCAACTCTATTTTGTCTTCAGGCAGGACAGGGCACAAAAGTGATTTGCCTAGACCCTGGAGATTCTAGCTCCTGGGCAGCACCTCCCTTTTGCACTAAAGGGCAGGGTCATGGGTCGTCTTGACGCCTTTTTGGCACTGGCAGTAAGTGACTGGGCAATTTTTATCTATACCTAATCCTTAAATGTAAAACAAGGTCAGTTTAATGTGGAGAAAATGTAAAACAAGGTCAGTTTAATGTGGAGCCTCACGCTCCACATTAAACTGACCTTGTTTTACATTTGCTCTTCTGGAGAGGCAAATAAATATTGGAATAGACTGAGAAAGATAGTTTGAGTATCACTAATTTTCAAGTACACAAATGTATTAATTGCAAGTGAGTAGGGAGGTTGTGCACTAATATACGATGTGATAAACAATTGGTTTCTTTGAAAAACAGCACACAAAATTCTGGCTTTTACCAGGACTTGAATATTGATTGTTTTAGTAAACATACTACTGTCAAATACACCAAGCAGGTTTTAAATAGAAAGAAAGAAAGAAGACGGGTCTGGTTAGTCACTCAATAGAAACCGTCACGTGACCAACGTCTTTTGGGAGCATGCCGTGTTGGAGGTGATCAATTAAAGAATTGAAAAAAGTGGTCATCAATGAATACGTTTCTTCTCTCGCCTTTTGTTGGATCGCTAAAAAGTCCGAATTTTCAAAAAGAATAAGCATAAACGCAGTCGGGCACACACTAGGCACCAATTCAGTATGAACTTACATTGTAAATTGAACACTCCACTGAAAACCTATTGGGGGGGTTATAAAAAACATTTTCTAGACATCATAAGAGTAAATGATTAAATTTACAGCCTTCTAGCTCCATTGGTGTAGCCTGTATGCGTGATACATAGCCAGCCAGTCATACCAACTTAAAAACTGAATTAAAACCTATATTGACAGTTTTGGTTGACGATTACTACAAATGACAATTAGGAGAGCGTGAAAAGAAAAGAAAAAGAATATGAAGAGAAGCTGAACGAATATGTACAAGAGAAAGAAAACAACAAAGGTCTTCGTGAGTCACTTACTTTTATCAATACCCCATCCGGCCATTCCACAAGAGAGTGATTGTTCAATGTCCTGGGAAATATCTTCATAGCTTATTTTCCGACTTGAATTCATTGCACTGGTTTGTATTACTTCTAAGATCTTCAACTCCTCTTTCTCATCCTCCTCCACTTTCATTACTATCATTCCGTTTTCCTCTCCCCCTCCTCTGTCTTCTTCTTCTTCCGTGCTGATTTGGTCATAAACATCAAGATCTGAGTCCATATCGGAATGGTCGCTTATTTCCGTCGTGTTATCTTCTGTCATATTCTGACTGAATGTCCGAATGGGCAAACACACTTTTGCACTGTCAACTTCAGTCAACTGTAAAACTTCTTCTAATTTTACCAAGGCAATGTCGAATCGGTTGCTCAATGCCGTGGAATTAATGTCCCCCGCGGGATCATCCAACAATGCGAACGAAGGATGCTGAAATTAACAAGAGTTTAAAAAAAACAATTTCTGCTTTAAAGAAAGTATTTATTTTTTTCTTTCTTTCTGGGAGAACATTTTAATTTTTAGAACATTTTATTTTAGTGGGAAATAAAGTATACAATTTGTATATACAAGCACACATCCTAACAATCATATTTACACAATATCTAGGGCCTTAAACCTTTTACGGTGGTGTAATAAACATCATAATTCTTCTTAAAATCATTTAATCTATTCCAAAGTCCCTTCACTTTATTGCTAAAAAATAATTTTCTGCTATTCAATCTACTTCTATTTGCTTCTACCGTATATGTGTGGCCTCTCAGTCCCTTGTACTCCCTTCTAGTAATTTCGGATTTCGTCAGTCGCGACCTTTCTGCCAGAGGCCATGGTCGTCCGACTCACACACGCATACAATGCATTCACCTTCACCTGCGCGCAAAGCAAACCTAACACTCGCAAGTCAGTCCCTGATTTGACTCACACACATTCATACATTTGCATACACTCAATCACCTATGCATACGCTTGCATATACACACATTTACAACAATTTCCTATTGACTCTTTTGTTCCATTCACCTTATTTGACTCTTGTTTCATTCAACTAATGAACACTAAATATTATGAATACCATAACTCTCGACGCAAGAAACATCACAATCTTTCATTCAATCGTTCATTGTTATTGTTCTTGAATAAATTATATATGTTATATATATTTGTCTATTCATTTATTTGATTGAACAAGACTGAATTTATAGAGATATGTTCTGCCATATTCTTCCACGGATTTATGTCCCTACAAAGAGGTGACAACTACAAAGTGAAGTGCGTACATTCTGTCATTTAGCTGAGCGATGTCAATTTCTGCTCAAAAGTTTTAACGCATAACTTTTCCTTCTGCGTGTGAACATTTTTGCTACTGATTGAATTGATGGGTACGGCGTATACTAAATGGATCGAAAAATTAACGAATGGGCTATATTTTTTATAGCGCACACGTATGTATTGAGCTGGCCAAAAGATTCGGCATTAAGAACATTTAACTTTATTCAAAAAGATGGGTTTTGATTGTATTGTAGCAGCTGTCATGTCAGCATGTGTTTTTTATTCGTCAAAATTGACCTATCTTTATTTAAAATTGATCATGAAAGAAAATAAGCAATATTTTCGGCATATTATGCTTTTTTTTATTTTAAGAAAAGTAGAAATGTAACACAAACGCAAAAAAATGTAGAGTTTATGAAAAAGGTACTTTGAATGATCGATCGTGTCAAAAGGGGTTTGCGAATTTGCGTACTGAAGATTTCTCGCTGATCCATGCTCCACGGTCGGGTAGACCAGTTGAGGTTTGATAATGATCAAATCAAGACATTACTTGAGAATAATCAACGTTATGCCGCGTGGGAAATAGCCAACGTATTCAAAATATACAAATCTAGCGTTGAAAATTATTTGCACTAGACTATGTTAGTCGCTTTGAAGTGTGGCTTCCACGTAAGATAAGCGATAAAAACCTACTAGACCGTATTTCCATGTGTGATTCGATTTGTAAGTGTAATGAAAATGTTCTGTTTTTGAGACAAAATGTGACGTACGATGAAAGATGGACACTTTACAATGTGTAACACAAGAGATCGTGAGGCAAGCAAGTAGGTCTATAATCAACAATGACAAAAGTTGTCACTACTGGCTTATTGAATATTTGTGCTAAAAGGGAAGTCAGATTAAATCAACGATTGGAATCCTATCGTGATAACAAAACTGATACTGCACAAAATGTGAATGTAGTTAAATTCTGTCTTACTTACCACAATTATTTTCGATATTTTAACATCTCGCTGTCTCTCCTCTCTTATATCCAAATGTTCCAGGCCGACTCTAACTTTCCATAATGTCGGATCAAACGTGCTGGTGAATGTAAATAAACAAGAATTGTGTTGAATTATAATCCTGTGAATTTGTTCAAATACTGCTAAGCGTGTTCATTAAATCGGCTTACTCTCCTAGGTTAAGCAGTTTAATGGCTAACTGTAAAAGAATTTCAGGTATCGTTAGTAAAATACTAAATTCTACAAGTTTTAAGGATAAAGTAACTCCGGAAAACGTACAGATTTGAATTAAATAAGGAGATTGTTGAGTTTGTTAATATTTCGATACTTTTTTGCATAACCCTCTTAATATGTTGTTAATCATATCCATAGGTACGTGTAAGGTATCTTTAATTTGGGTTTGGTACTATTTGGCATGGGTGTTCTGACGGGAGCGTTTAGGCGTCACATCTATTTTGGCGTCTGCCATTTGGCGACGGGCGTTAAGAACATTATTTTATTTTCTATAGTTTTCAGAAGGATCATTAACATTCAAATGGTTCTTCGGACGATTGAACTCCTTTTTGTTTTTTGTGTTCTTAACACGACGTTTCGGCAGATCCATTCTTCGGCCTTCTTCAGGTGTAAAATAACTTCTGTTTACCTCCATCAGATTCAGATTTTACACCTGAAGGCCGAAGAATGGATCGGCCAAAACGTCGTATTAACAACACAAACAACAAGAAGGGGTTCAATCGCCCGAAGAACCATTTGAAATATTTTATTTGTAAATCTGTCTGTATGGTCAGTTTTAATGGAACAAAATTACAATGTTATTGTTTTTTACACTTGAGTATAATGCTACCCCCTAATTTCTCGAATTATACGCGAGTAAATACTAGTGTAAGACTAGAAAGGAATACGAGGAAGAAAACGGGTGGGAATGTGAAAGAATTCACTGAAATTGTGTAGCAGCTAATCGTAGTAGTATTTGTATCAGCAGTAGCAGTGTAGAAGAAGAAGAAGAAAAGGTAACAATGGGGAAGGAAGCAAGCAGTCGGGCGAAAGGCGGGAAATCCTTTGTTTGAAAGACAAGATTAAAATGGTGTTGCACATGGTAGTCATATGACACGAATGGAGGACGCTGATTGGCTGAAAATGATTGACGACTTCCTACTTCTTAATTCAGAAGAAGGAAGGCGCCATTTTAAAAATAGTAATTTACCACGTGGTGAGAGACACGAGAAATTAATATCCGCTTTGAATAAAAACAACAAAATGGGAAAGTACAAATTAATATGACGTTTAATAAACAATACATTTAATAAAGAAAATAGAGAAAATGGTACAACATATAAAGAGAGGTTTAAAGAACGATCGTACGAATAAAAAAGAGTTAAGTATATAGAGGTTATTCTGTCACCTGTAGCATCCATGAACTAAAGGTGTTTGTCTTGATACGGAGACGGTTATAGTTGAATCGAAATGCATGGTTATAGTCGAACCTAGATATATTGCGACCAAGACAAGACGATCAGTGTTGGGAGAAGGTAAATGACAGAAAAGAGATAAACCGGCGTTGTACAGAAGAGTTTCTTATCAGAAAGAATATTTTATGGCATTCAAACTCTAATCTGATGTGTCAACTAATCTCTGGGGCCTATAATTGAGGCCTTTATTTCTGATCTGGGCAAAAAGAAATGTAGAAGGAGTTGACCAAAGATAGGAGTTACTGGTTTAAGACACCAGGACGGCATTCTGAGAAATACCGAGATGAAAAGAGAGGAAGAGATTTACGTGTCATCGATGACACGGACTGTGCCACTAGTTGTAAAAACCATGGCCAAAAATGAGCAAAGCGATTAGGTTACACGGTGTCTTATAGAGAGCTGCTGACGTCACGGAAAAGGGGAAACTATATTTATTTTCGTATTTCATAGTATTCAGGATGGTTTGATTGTGGTGATTGAACCAGCCCGATGTTCGCAACCATATTTTCGTATTCAGGACTATTTTTAGTAACGTGGCTGCTACACTGGCAATTCTCACGGACTGTTTGAAATCTATTAATTGTATCGTAATAATCTTTGTGTTATTAATAAAAGAAAGATTGTAGAAAATTATTTCTGTAGACAATATAAAACCGGAGATAACAAGATTTTAAAACTTGTTTACATTCGCGAACTGATGAATTAGTATAATTTGCATTGACAAATTTTAGCCCAATTTACACACATTTTAAAATTTCACCAAAAATATATTAATGGTCCGATTTCAATAAAATTTTAGGGATGTATTCAATTTTGAATGAATTTCCTAAACGGCATTTTGTAAGAAAATCTTATGGAAATATCAGGATTTGAACGCCCTATAAACTCTCATTTTAAAAATCTACTGAAATTCAAACAATAATTGAAGATTAATACAAAATATTTCTGTTATTATCATATCTACGATCGAGGCTTTCTTTTAAAAATAATTAGCAGGAATATTTCTTTTAATGTAAATATTTCCCACTTTTGAAACCTAAATAAAATGCCACTTGGTCGAGAAAAGTCTTACGTTTAAAAGACATAATGTATATTTAAAATCAAAAAGAAATATAACTATACAATCAATGGGTAGCACATCAAAGTCCATTGGGGATGGGCAGAGCAAGATTTAGACCTGATGAGGCCCTAAGCTATATAAAGCTTGGAGGCCCCTTGTTAAAAATTACACCAGAAGGTCTCACAAAACTTGAAAACACATATGCCTTTTAAATCTTTTGAGGCCCTTGCAGATTGTGAAGCCCTAAGCTGTAGCTTATTTAGCGTATGCCTAGATTGCAAATGTCGTTAAAGCACACTTGTGAGAGAGCCACCAAATGAAAAAGATTCATTAAATAAACAAACAAAGCAGAAAGAAAAGAAAAGAAACTCACTTCCGAAAGCAATGCGCAACAGTGATGACCCATCTTTCTGAAAGCAATGCCCCTTGGCATGAAAAAGTTTGGAAAGCATTTCTCAATGCCACAATCCAAGGTTGTACTTTGCGGCTAACGTGTTTGCCACCAGCAACACGTCGGTACCTTTGATGAATCAAAGGAATACCACAGCCTAGAACAAAAGAGGTGTAAAAGAATATTTTTATCTAAGCAAACTTATTATTAACCCATTAACTGGGACAGATGGTGAAGATTAAAAGTCATCCATTGCAAGAAAAAAAACCTTGGCCATTACAAGATAGAAGCCATGGCCCACACATACAGGGTGGGTGAGAATTAATTCCCTATTAGAATGAATGGCTTGCACGAAGCCCTGACCTTACGCCCTGTGTCTTCTGGATCAACTGGAAGAACGCATTCGACATGTTATGGGCAACATACCGCCGGACTTCCTGCAAAGATCTATCGAGGCCATACTAGAAATTGGTGGAAACAGCGGTGCCGACGTTGAATTTTAACACAGCAGGCAAATCCTACCATTGTATGGTCCAAAGTAAAGCTAGTCTGACTACAATCGACCAATATATAATAATGTTATTGCCAATTTCCAATAGGGGGTTTCTTTTCACCCACCCTGTAGAACTGAGTTGCTATTAATCACAGTAAAACGGACATTTTATTGTGTTAGCCATAGCACTGTAATGACTGGAATTTCCGTCATTCTCAGTTAATGGATTAACCTCATTAGAGTTGTCATTATTTACCTTATCAGCATAATCTGAATGCGATGGAAACATGAAAACAAATAAAATAAAAACAGAAATGAAGAAAACCATTGAATCTTATAGAATTTTCGGCCATGATTCCTTCACCAGAAATACAAAATTTAAAATGTAATAGAAAATGTGAAAGAAATAGAATCAGAAAATAAAATTAGTTGAACATTTTAAATATTTAATTTAATGATTGGTCTCTCTCTCTCTCTCTCTCTCTCTCTCTCTCTCTCTCTCTCTCTCTCTCTCTCTCTCTCTCTCTCTCTCTCTGGATGTTAAACTCGAAAACAAATAAATAAAAAGAGAGTAAAATGGTACAAACCCTCTTTTAAAATGTTTTCCAGAAATGGTGAAGTGTTTGAAGAATTAGAATCGTGGATCCCAAGAATTGGTGTCGGTTTAACTTCGGAAGAATAACTAATATTGGGTGGCTGCATCCGAGTTCGCGTCCGGTTCTTGTACCGAAGAATATTACGCACCAAACTGTCAGGTGGACAACATTTTTGACTTGGAGAAGTACACAGACTAATTCCCCATTGGTGTACCAAAAATTTGGTGCAGTTTGCTTGACATTGGGATCCGAAATAATGACAGAATTCGGAGACGATGGGAATAGCGACACAACCTAAAGAAAACAAGACGTTCTGAACAAATTTCTGTTTTAAATACCATCAATTCAATGTAAAATACGCTCTGAACAAATTTCTGTTTTAAATACCTTCAATTCAATCCGGAAAGTATCCAGCGATTTAATATTAACGAAAAAATAGCCTACCTGTGACAATGACGCCTTAGTCCCATTCAAAATACTCACCTTTGGGGCCACACACACTTATCTCAGCATTTCCACTTTTCAAAACAGTCTGCAAAGTCCTATTCCGGGATTATCATCGGCTGCCTTCTACCAAAGATCCTGCACTAGACGCGGAGAATGGGTAGGCTGATCTATTCACTCGGTCATTGTAAATGCGACGGCCACACAGTACTCAAGCTCACTTAATGGCGTCTCACTACCGACGTGGTAACCCCACGAGAGAGGGTATGTTCAAATATGCCCAGTAAGGTATCCTCTGATTGGTTGCCAAGTTACATCAAGGCTGCGCAACCAGTTCTTGAGATATTCAAATTAGCTGGATACTTCCCGGACAGACCTTGTACATCCCATAGGTAATAAATCATTTCAACAAAATTATATACTTTAATTGCAGAAATATATATGCAAGTGTAATGATAATATCTTATTAGTCAACATATGTGGAATTTCCACGGGTCCAGCTAGTTATTATAATTATTTGTCGGAAATAAATCTTTTTACCGAGTAACGATTTTCGATGCACGAAGGAATAAATATTTCCCCTGGAAGAGGTCAGGAAAGAAAAGTCAGAAAATGCTCTTACCTTGTCGTTGACATGGGTGCATAATAACAGTAGGTTTGCGAAAAATGTGGTGCTTTCGTGACTCTGACCTTCTTAGGCCTTGTCTGTTAACTTTGGTGATTGTGTAACGGGAGTTATTGTAACGAAGTAAAACTTCCTGTCACCGAGGTTGGCTTTATCCTGATACGAGCCGGGCGACGCTTCAATAACGAAGCACGGTCGAACAAAAACATCCAAAAACATCTAAACATCTTCTCTTCTCAGTGTCCCGCTTAAAAAGCAGAGAAAATCGTAATTTCACCCCCTTTTATTGGCAGAACTCTGTTCTGGTACCAGCAACCTTGAGATTTATAAATACGAAGTCAAATGCACTTATACCTTTTCCCGTCCAGGTGAGTAACCCTATATGTTTCACATATTATCATCATCAGTATTACTATTATTATTAGCTGTTTATGTAACCCATGATGTCATGGTTGGGATGTATTAAACGACTATGTAAAAACTTTCAGTCACCCTGTAGTGACACAGCAAATTCTGATACTAGAGGAACACACGGTTGTATTACATTTACATTTAAACCTCATATACGTAGGCAAAGTTTCGGCATTTTTTTATCGTTTCCCACTGACTTTACCGCTACTCTATCACTCTCCCTTTTCACTGTAGGCATTTTCTACACTAGCAAAATAAATACGTCTAGCAGTAAGGAAAAAATCATCGATGATGAAACACCGAGTTTGAAAACATTTGACCTAAAATGTGTCTTAGCAATTTTCGGCAATCGATTTTGTGCATTGAACATCAGGGAAAGGAGATTGTCAGTGATCAGGAATTGAGGAAAGCTTCACTAACATGATAGGGCTATTAAGTCAGTGATAATTGTGTATTTTTTCATCAGACCTCAAAATCTTTAAAACAACATATTCCAAACATTCAGATGCCACTACTTTGGATCCATAAACTTATTACACAATCTTTCACTCAAAAACATCGTAGTATCAAAACGACTCGTTCAAAAAGAATAATAGTAAAATAAAAAATATTTACAATTTGCCCCATTATCCAAAATACAATCACAGTTCTTTTTAGTTTTAATTATTTTACACGCAAGTCTGATTTTTCGATACAACATTAAGTGACAATTTCGTTGTTATATATATATATTCTCGGTGAGGTCGGGATAGGTTCGGAGAGGCTCTCTAACTTTTCTAAATATCTGTTTCGTCAGCCTTTAACAAACCTTTTACAGCTGTACAGTTCCTTTTCCTGTCAGTCACGCTAAAGTCATGTTTCACTTGGTATATGACGTTCAAATTAGGCAAATAACTTTTTGACAGCTACTTATAGAACAGAACAAAGACCTTACAAATGTCCAAATCGATTAGATAATCGACTATTATGTTTTTAATGGTGCAATAGTACGAGTCACAAATTTAATCTATACTATTAATACGCTTGTCACGATCTCCGTACTTTACGCTGTGATTGATCAATTTGTCAAAACTGACCAATCACGAGAGAGAATTTGGAACGCAGAAATTTGAATAAAGCAGATGACAGAGGCGTTCGTTTCTTTGTTACATTACGGAATTAGAAGTTTGTAAAAGAATATGGGTTAAGATTCGGTTTAGCAAACCAGAGTAATCTTTTATGTAAATGTATTACGTTATTTTATTATAAATCAAATAAATAAAAATATTACTTATTTTATTAAA
>VCCN01003977.1:169363-181095 GCA_006491835.1 Architeuthis dux
CTCACACCGTTTTTTATATACATCTTACTATAATTCACCAAATGTCTGTCTGTTCATCTGCTATTGCAAAAATTAAGAACGGCCAGGGGGTGTGGCCACCAAGTTTTCTGTGGTTACTAATGAGACTTCAAAGTAGTCGAGTCGAGGATTCAATTTACAATACAAATTCATGCTAAATTGGTCACTAATTTTGCATCCAGCAGCATTCACGCTTACCTAAAAATGTACTCTTACTTCACCAAATGTCTGTCCATATGGCTGTGTTTTCATAACTCAAGGACAGCTAGGATTATGGCCATCAAATTTGGGGGGGTTACAAATCGTCTTTGAAGATTAAAAAATAATAATAATAATGTGTGGTCTTCATTTGCGCTCTTCCAAATAATAATGATCTGATTTCCATGTATCTATCCCTCTATGTAATATTAAAAATTTGATTACGTTTTATTGTATGGGACCTATAAGTAGCCAAAGTATATAGAATTAAAAAACAGTTTTGGTTATTAGTGGAAAAGGTCCTATTTAGGTCTTCCACTAATTGGACATCTCGCCTGTATTACAGCTAGTATTATTAATTCATTAAAAGCTACTCATACTTAACTTATCAATTTGTTTCAGGAGCCTGTGTGACTAAGTAATGTCAGAAGATTTATTTACAATTTTAAGAATTTATTTCCAAATTATTAAAATAACTGAGTTAATTCTCTACCATTGCAACTGGCACCTTTAAATGTAGGATTTAAATCCAAGAATTGGCCAAATTTAATCGAGAACTCCATATTGATTCCGCACTTGATCATGCACCTATTTCTTCTTGCTATTTCTGCTCAGCCCTAAGTTGCCATTTTTACTGTGAAGTCCAAGTTGTCAGGGGGAATATGGGTCCCTTTCATTTCTCACTAAAAAAAACATTGTAGATTCCATAAAGTATTAGTATATATTCATATCATAAGATATAGATTTTACAATGATTTGCTTAAAGCGTAGATGCAATAAACTTGCACACAACCAAACATCTGTATTTAAAACAAAATTAAAATAAACAAATTTTACCAGAGAGGACATAAATTACTTTAAGATATATTACATGGTTTTTGGAGAAATCAAGATGTTACTTACGTTTAAGGATGATAGTTGTATTCTAAAAGAAATAATAAGGCTGGGAAAATAAGGCCAGGACAAATGTTAAATGTTCTCTTATAACTGTTTAGAGATTAAAGGGAATATATATGTCTTTGAATGAATCCATTGCTAACTGGAATAACAAGTTTGGCCAAAATACAAGTAATCTATACCAGAGTTTGATGCTGTTACTGTATACAGGAAAGCCTGGTCCCACACGCTATACTGGCACACGCGATTAGTAGTACACACACCAAAAACTTTGTTCTGATACTGGCTGCTGTATGCTGGTGCTTAGTATGATATGCAGTCTGTGATTCACGTAGAGAGACACTATCTTAACTTCTTAATGCACTCCATTATAAGGCATTCCCGTCTTCAGGCAGTTAAATGTCCTTAGAATGAACCAAAAAGGAGAGGGGCTACATTCACGTGAAAGAATTAAAGGCATTCCAAGTAGCAGGTGGAGAGACGGGGACTGGAGGACTGGTAGATCGGGTTCTGCCGGGAAGCAGATTCTCTGAATAAGACTTGTATCCTGACGTAAGCAAGCTCTCTGGTAAGAATGGATCCTGACGTAAGCAGTCTCTCTGGATAAGACTTGGATCCTGATGTGAGCAAGCTCTCTGGTAAGACTTGGATCCTGATGTAAGCAAGCTCTCTGGATAAGACTTGGATCCTGACGTAAGCAAGCTCTCTGTTAAGACTTGGATCCTGACATAAGCAGGCCCTCTGGATAAGACTTGGATCCTGATGTAAGCAGGCTCTCTGGTAAGACTTGGATCCTGATGTGAGCAAGCTCTCTGGTAAGATTTGGATCCTGATGTAAGCAGGCTCTGGCTGAGTTATAAGGGCGGACCGACAATGTTGCCTACCAGGAGCAGGCAACCGACTGACTTGGTTACTGTTTACATAACTTAAGTTTATGTATATGTTTCTTCACAGCAAAATTAAGTTTTTATTTGCTTATGTGTTTAATTCACCCGACATTTCTAACATTAAAGTTTTTTTCCAGCATTAAGACAAAATTATTTCAGTTATACATAAAATGATTGGCATCTCAGTTTAATGGAGTTTTTCTCTTGTGAAAAGTAGTTAAATAGACAATGGCAATGTCAGTAAGCAAATAGTATGGGCTGTTGTTGACTAAAAGAATATTGATAAAAGTTAATAGGGTGAAGTAGCTGTATGTTATGTTCGTAAATTAGAATTTGGAAAGAACAAAATGACAGTGATAGTTGTCACAGACTATCACCAAAAGTTCATTTCTATGTAAAAGTACAAAATGATTTTTCTGACAGATCTGATTTAACAATGAGATCAGGGATGTAACTGAATTTTTTTAAAGAATTATGAAAGCATCTTTATTAATAAAAATAGTTAAATAAAATAGAATAAAAAATTTGAAAAAACAACCAGTGCCCCAACATGGCTGATTAGAAAAATGTTATTTTTCCTAAATGTGCCATAATCACAAACTATCAAAGAAATAGTTTTAAAATTACCCACGGTTTTTAGCTGGTCAAATCAAAGTTCTCACTTAAAAATTAAATATGAAACCCCTTCAAATGTACTGATCTGAAATAACTGAGTTAGAAAAAGTGGATGAAATTCATTTTAACTCAAGCTCCAAGTGTTATATCTGTAACAGATACATATGTATTTTTGCACTCACACACTCCGGCCATCAAGTGAAACCACTTGACACACCCAGGTTTTATTCTGAGAAGTACAACTCACAAGATAATCAACTTTCAGAACATGGAAAAACAGCACTTGATTCAAAATACGATAGCCATTATAGACAAAAAGTCTAGCAAAGCCTTGTATCTTGTCACCTTACATCTTACCTTGGAACTTTGACAAAGTCTATTCCAACAGACCACATTTCGACCAGCCACTTACCTTCCACTCACTTTGTTCAGTCATAGATTTGTTGCCTAAACAAATCTATGATGGTTCCACCTTTTCCACATTTACCTCAGACGCGCCTCTCATCTTCATTTACGTACACACATATATACACACACTCTAACAACAAAGGACACTTTAACACTTACTAAGTAGCAAACCAAACTCTTTACAAGCATTTCTCCTTCATTCTCTACAGCTAAGAACTACCCTATTGTTATGCCTTTAATAAATACACTTTTATTATGTTACATCCTTATTTGCATTTATTTGCACATCAGAATTACCATGTACATCTCCTCCATGCATTGCATCCCTTTTACAACTGCAGGAACATACTGAGAAAGAAAGATACATTGAATCTTTTCCAGCGCATATCGCTAACATTAATCTTTCTACCTCTCTAGATTCAATACGCTATTATCAGCACTCTAGCTTGCTTATGACAGTCTGAGCCTTAAGGTTATTACCACTATTAGTACTACTGCTACCTTTACACCCAGCTTACTGTTACAATCCTTGTTATTGTTTATACTCTTAATCTTTTACATTTCACATGGAGTCAGATATTTAATAATAGTCCTAATTACTTCAATATTAGCTCTATTAACATATCTAAGAAATGGTACAGACAGATAAATGTGCTAGTAACAATACAACAAAGTGTTGTATAAGTTTTGTTTTATATTATATACTTGTTTGTCAGTAGTTAAACTTACTGATTTGGTCAAGCCAGTTAAATCAGGTTGGAATAAAATAAATGGCCATTTGAGCCACAAACTTTAAAACGTCATAACTCAGCTCAAACACAACTGTATTAGCCAAAGTAAGCACCATTAGTCTACGAAATACAGCACACAAATCTTTTTATGTGATCTTCCTCCGTTGACGTGAAATATCGTCCAAATTTGGCATCATCTTTGGTGGATGTTCTTCCCAATTTGAAATGCTGGTACCACTCGTGGCATTGCGTAGAGCTCCGTCAATCCTCCCCATTGGCCTGTTAAACAGAATTTCACACAAACATGTCATTCTTCTAAAGCCATCATTGTTCAACTTGGAGAAAAAAATGCCAAGCACACTAGACACACACATTCACTATAGCACAAAAATGTCAACGGTCAAAGTTGCTACATAACATTTCAGGCAGAGCATGCTTTTTAAAATGTCTCATTATGGGGCTGTTTTGAAAGTTTGGTTTCTTTATGGACAGACCTCGTAGAATAGTAGTACAGTTATAATCAGTATTCAAAAATCTTTCAGACTTCCAGAAACTGGGGTAGGAACTTCATACCAGACATTTCACTGTAAACAATTACCGTATTTCTTTGAGTATAACACAGAACGTTGAATGTTCACAGAAAAAATGTTATATGTTGCTAAATTAAAGCCCATTTGATGACAGAGATGATCCATCCCCATGCCCACTTAAAAATTTATTCAAGTAAAAATGAAATGAATTAGACAAATATATTTAAGTAGTCAGTTGAGGAAACTATTTTTATTTATTAATTTGAGCTTCAAATTGAGCGCACAAGATGTACAAGGTAGGTAATTTTGTTTTTATTTCTTTTTCTTATGTTATTTTATTTGATGAAATTAAAATAATTGCCATTGTAAGAGTACACAACATAAAAATACTGGACACTTATTGTATAACTGCAGTACACAAAATTGGAACATCGAAGCAGAATAACACATAGGACTGCCAAACTGTAGTGCCCAATCAAGTACCCATGTTATACAAAAGGCTACAATTTTATACCTATTTTTTACCTCAAAATCTAGCACTCATATTATACAAGAATTGTGTTATACACAAAGTATTATTTCCACGTGTTATACAGTTATTTAATACACTACCATGACTGATCAATTTTAAAGTTAAATAAATATAAAGTTTATAATAAATATACATTAGCATATCTACTTCTATAGTACACCACATGGTCTATATTTTCTGATAATGATTAAATGTTAATTATAGAGTAATCTCCCTTACTTATTTTTTATTTTTCTTATTTTGTTTTTGTAAATGATTAAAAAATCTGGATCCATTCTAGTAGAACATAATCAAAAAAAGGCAGGGCAACATTTAAAAAAATATTTTTTAAGTACAGAGCAATCGCAAAATTATTTAAATACTGCCTTCATTTTTTTATGGCATCAGTAAACTAGTAGACCTGCCAAGTCTCCCGCATTTTGCGTAACTCCCGCAATATTCTTGGCTGCCGTCTTTTGTTGAAACCTGTTTTCTCCCACATTTTGGTTTGAGAAAATGTTTTCCACTCAGTTTTACCACCTGTAGCTGTATGAATATTTGGTTTGTAAAATTTTAAAAACATTTCTGGCATCCTTGCCTTTGCTTCTATGCAAATAAGTGATGTCGTAATTTTACTTTCTATAAATTTCAGTGGGTTTGCTTAATACACGTTTTTTAATATAAGCCATTCAGTTGCTTAATGCTGAGGATGTTGGCTATTTTCCAAGATATCAGCTCTTTCAAAGAAATTGTGCAAGAAAAAGAGGCTTGCTCTCATAAGCATTTTAAGTATACAATGGTCAGGTAGGGTAGGGTTAATTTTGAAAAATCTATATTCAAAATTAAAAACTCTGGGACAGAACCGAAAAAGTAAATTGGTCATATAAATGTGTAACGGTTAGGTACTTAATCATGGAAATTTTGTATACTCTGCATTTATATTTTTCTTGAACGAAAGTATCGGATAACTGAGTTCTTCTCTCTCAATTTGTGTTAAAAAGAATTATCTTATTAAGATAGAGTGGGGAGGTTCTGATATTTTTATTTTCACTTCGATATGCTGATCTTAGTTTAAAGAAAAATGCAATGATTCGTGTTGAGCTGTGTATGTTTTGTATCAAAATTTAGTGCTGAAAATGCTATTTCCAAGTGTTTACTCGAATACTTTGTACACACAAATGGTATCTCCCGATACTTTACTGACCTTGGCAGGTCTGAACTAGTTGTTGAAGAAAACTTCAGCTCTTAAATACCTAGTGTATCTTGATATAGGAAATTGATATAGATTTTTTTTATTTTGGAATTTGGAATTTTATTTTGAAGATGAAATTAAAGCACTTTTAAAGTATGATAGTCTAGTCCAGCAATTTTCAACCAGTGTGCTGCGGCACATTAAACACACCCGTAGGTGTGCCGCGGGAGTTTTGAGGAGGTTCATTCTTCCTTCAAACAAAGGCCATGGGACAGTGTTCCCAGTATGAATACGAAAATAACATATTAATACGTTTTGACATTACTGGCACTTTTATGGAGCGCATCAAACTCGTTTTTTGATGATGCAATAAATGAATAAACGTGTTGTTCATTAACGGCCCAAATGGCAGTTTTAAATTCTCTCCTGAATTCTATAGAGTAGAACCGCCAATCTCCACTGCCAGCCATAAGATGCATGAGAATATGAGAATGAACACACGACTGCCTAGCTTTTTATTATTAATTATTATTATTATAATAATAATAATAACTACAGTTGCCTATTTAACATACAGTATTTTATGAAGGGAAAAAGATGAATAAATTTAGGTTACTTTTTATAATTATGTGGCACATGCCATGGACTTTTTGACAACAAAACAATGCATGCATAAAAATTATTAGTTTGTTTAACTTATGAACACATTATTATCATTCATTTTCTTTTAAATGATCAAATCTATCCTTAAATACTGATGGAGAGCCTCAACAATTTTAGTGCCTGGTTCACTGTGCCATGAGATGAAAAAGGTTGAAAATCACTGGTCTAGAATCACTGGTCTAGTTATTACAAAATTTGCAATTGGTATTTCTCTTGGATATCAATCACTAAAATTAATTTCAGAAAAATAAATTACTTAACCTTAAAACTGACACCACCTTTCAATTGACTTTGGCAACTAGATTGATACCAATGAAAAAGAAAATTCATCAGCTTCTAAGAGTAGGGGAGGGTGGTGATACTTCGGACAGTAGGATAGGTCGGACATTGCATTTCCTGAAAAAAGTATGGGACCTAGGGCCACAAGATCTTGCGTGAAAATCCGAGAGTTTGTTTACACCATCCATGAGCAATTTCAAAACAAACTGTATTTTAGTGTATATTATAAGCTCTACCTACATGAATATGGCAAGCAATGATTTATGCATTATTATGGTGAATCTGTGATACATGTAGAAGATATTGGTGTTGAAAGTGAATGTTAAACTCTGTTTGAGGGTAGCCATTATTTTATCATATTGTGGGGGGATTGGTCGGACAGTCAAGCAGAGGGATAGTTTGTCAGAAAAGTCAATCTAGTCAATCAAAAAGAAATAGGGAAATAGATAGGCCTAGATAAAATGAGAGTTTAAGTTTCTTTTGTAATCTGAAATAGATGACTGAAAGTGAGAAGTAAAGTCAATATTAAGTTTCTTTTGTAATCTGTAATGTCCATTAGATGTTAGAGAGAGAGGAGAGAGAGACAGGACGCGTAGGAGGAGACAGAGAGACAGACGAGACAGGGGAAGACAGAGGAGGAAGAGGGAGAGAGAACTACAGTAGAGCACATTTGTGAGAATTGCAGTGAATCTGAGAGAGAGAGAGAGAGAGAGAGAGAGAGAGAGAAATGAGGGCAATTATGCATCATATTAAAGTAAAAAGAAAGAGGCTAAGCCAATTATCCATAATTCTGAAAACACTTACTTCAGTTTTAAAAGATTGTATTTCTAACAATTATGAAGAGGTTCCTTTGTATTGAAGTTTATTTTTGTACTTTGTACTCTAAGATAATAAAATGTCTTTGAAATGATTAAATATATGTTTTAGCCAATCCAACTCACTTAATTTCAAAAATATGCCAATTAATACATGTGGCCGAACTATCACCACTAGGTGGAATAGTTTGGACAATTTACAAACTTGTGTTTTGTTAACTGTAGCTTAAAATTGAAAGGAGTTAAGGATTTGATACTATCTGTATGAAGAGCCAAATGATAAGGCTACATATTAAAAGCAACACAATTACACTGCTTAAACCTGATTTTTTAGAAAGCAGCCCCTATAATTATTTTGGATTAAATTTCTTAAATCTATAATAAACATAAGAATTACCACTTGGTTATAGATATGATGATGAAGAAGGGTTACAACTTGTAGGAAAACATAATTAGGAAATTTTAATTTACCAACAGAAACATTTCTTTGACAAGGCTAAAATGTTACATCTGGTCAATCTTTCTATATGCTTCTGAAACATGGACACATAGAAACTTAGCAGTAGAAATGTGGTTTCTCTGTATGTGATGTGATATTTTCAACATCTTTCTGACAGGATAATAAATGAGGCAGTACTCCTACATAAAAAGATTATTGAGAACATTAAATGCGAGAAAGCTTAAATTCCTGGGCCATGCCATCAGAAATAGAGAAATAGAAAGCCTTACACTATAAGGCTGTAGGAAGAGGAAGATAAAAATGAAAATACATAGATAATGTGAAAGAACTAACAAAACTAAGTGTGTACGAGACATCACTGTGTTGCATAATCATGTTAGTAGCATGCAGACATAGCGTTACGACATGCAGGAAGAAACTGCACAGGACAGCGCGCACTCGAAAAGTCTTGGTTATAGCACATCAATGTTTATTTTCGTATACATGAACAGATGGAGACATCCAGCAGTTTTCATAACAAAAACATATCGCCCAGTGAGAGCATATACATGGCTGATTTGTTTACGGATCAAGAGAAAGGGACTGATAAACTTAGGCGAGTATTGGTCATGGGTAATTAACTTCACACGGGCCCGTCTCACTGACTGCTCTCCCTAATTACTCTCTCTCGACAATCAAAAAGGGATTCCTTTTAAGCCTGCATGTGGATTTTTCCCCGCCTCCTTGGCTCCACCCCTTTCTGATATCTCTATCTATGGCCCGCCCATTCCAGGTCCCCTTGCCCCCAACCACATGTCATTCTTTAGCGCATACACTTGAGGTCACTTCCGTTAATTACTTATCTCTCTATCGTCTTTGGTCTGCTATCAATAACACAAAAATCCGTAATGTGTTTTTGACTGTCCGTCATATCTACTAATGGATCTTTTGATTTGCCATAACTTGTTTTCAAATTCAAACTCTCAAATTCCTTTCTGTCCAAAACCAGCGCCAAATATTCACCTATGACCTGTGGTTGTCTGGGACAAAATATCTCCTTTTTTCTGACCGTGAGATTTTACCAAGGCCATCCATTTTATTAAAACTAAAATGACTTATCGGAAATTATACTTATTTAAATGACCAACCTAATTGAGACTTAATTTAAAGCTTGCATATCGACCATAATGTAACAATTGACACTGCAAGGGATCATTCAATATGGAGAGCTTTGATCACCTAATACGCAATGCGAAAGACACCTGAAGAAGAAGAATTTTAATTCTTAATCCACTTACTACCCACTAATAAAACCAAATACCAAATGTCTGCAAATTTCCTAATTTTGGGGTTTTAATTAAAATTAAGACTTAATATTTTTTCTACACACTCAGTATTGTAGAAAATTGGAGAATTTAATAAAAGAAAATATCTTCATAAAAGTATAAATCAACATAATATATATAAGTCATAGCGAACAACATTTTATTCACTAAATGTTACAAGGTCAAACAAAGCAAACATTGGCCTATCCCGAAAAGTACTTTTACAACGTGTACTATTGTCTCTCAAAACAATTGTTAGGCTATTAGCATAACAATTCCTGACATAAAACTTCAAATTAATAAAGACATTGTTATGGATAGTCTGGCTTAAATACATTACTTACAAATCAAATGCATCCAGTAGATACCATGAACCAAACAGAGCATCAAAAGTAAGCCATACATATTCATGGGTATTGGTATATTAGAATAAGCAAGAATAAAGCATTTGTTGTTAACCAGCCAAACAAAGCTACCTGGATGATGTGCCAATTATATAAGACAGTTACATGTACTAGATCCACCAAAAGAAGATAGCATATATTCTGAAGTAATATACATCTTTCAATGTAGCTGATGCAGAAAAGATTAATTAATTAATTATGCAAGAAAAGTTTCAAGAAATGCATGATGAATCCTTTTAAAATATTTGCAAAAAAATGATATTTTTACTGCTATACAAACATTTACATATTATTAGTATATTTAATATTTTTCCCAGTTTATATTAAGGCACAATATTTATGTTTTAGCATTCTTTGTCTTATAGACAACTAGTTGTGAATCAAAAAAGTCAATGGCCTATCAAGTGACATTAACAAATCGAACTAAATATTTTCTAAACCTCAGTTAAATGATCATCTGACGTCTTCTAGGTCAACGAAAGGTAAGTATTTATAATTATGTTGTTACAAATGCTCCCACTATTCTTCCAGGAGATATTTATGAAATCTAGGTCAATATTTGATGTTTGCCTACAGAAATCAGCTGTGAAAGAGTACTTGAGATACTTGAAAAATTTCCCCAAGTGTAAGTCTAATACTTAACATATGAAAGTAACCTTATACTGAATATTCACTCATTTACAATTTTAAAGTTTTTTTCTGGCAGCCTTAAAACTTATATTTCAATATAAAGGAAGATTGAATTTTAAAAAAAACAGTAGTTAGTATCACCACAAAAGACAGTTACATTAGAGAGTGTACTTTTTATTTATGTACTTTTACTTTATTAAACTATTTTAATATTTACCTCCACCAATACAAATTTAGAGGTTAGGTTATTGCAGATTTGCATGTTGTAAGGTTTGTTAGTGCATACATTTGCATATTTTAATATAATTGCATATGTTAGGATGTTGCTGCATATATTTGCATATTTATTTTCTCTAGTTATTATAATAAAGTGCCTGTGCCTAAAGGATTAGAATTTTATTTTTATAAAGTGGCCCAGAAACTTGCCCTTGAATCACTGGATAAAAAAAAGCAATGACACCATGGGTGGAATACATAAACATTGGCAAGGCTGGGTACTTCTGCTAGTAGTAACATAAAAGGAGAAGTTAATGAGCATACACAACTGTACAGCTATATTTAAAAAGTCAAAGATGAATGGCTTATAATTGTTAATGAAAATCCTTCTCATACATACAAAGTAAAAGCCATCGGTAGAATCTGTATGAATCAACATATCATTCAAAGTTATTATTTACAGAGTACATTTAATTAATGTTCAAAATAAAGATATAAAAGTTTATATGAAAGGATTAGTTTTATTTAACAAGGTCATTTATATTACTCATTCTAATACTATTATTGTTACCAATTGAATATATAACTGGGTCATTCCGTGTCAAGTGGACCAATTTGGGGAAAGTGCCCCACTCGACCATCTCAGATTTTGCTCTAACTTTGCTCACATGTTCATTTGGGTTTGAAATGAAAGATATTGAGCTAAAGTTTTACAGGTCTTCATTACAGACCCAAAAGAACCTCTGTGCAAAGTTAGAGCAAAATCTGAGATGGTTGAGTGGGGACCACTGGTCCACTTGACATGGAATGACCCAACTGTAAAACAATTACAGGAAAGAGGAAACCACTGTTTATTTATTATATCTTGTCCGCAACTCTTTGGAAACATAAAAAATAATATTCAAGCAAGACATTTTTTCAAAATCAATGAATTCTAATTGGTGACATTTTAGAACATTTTAGTGTGAAAAAAA
>VCCN01003977.1:185559-205309 GCA_006491835.1 Architeuthis dux
AAAAAAATTCATTTCTATAGAGAATGTTGAGATTATAGAGAACAAAAGTAATTTAAGATAGGAAGAAGTTTAATGACTAGTAGTAATATAGTAAAAATAAGTCGTCAGTAATATCTCTAGCTCATTCAGAGAAAAAAAACGATATCCAGTCAGCATAAAAAGACAGATTGTAGTAAGTAGCAGAATATATGATAATTTTATCTACAATGGTAACTATGGACAATCAATCACATTGTTTTCCTCATGATTATTAAGAATCAATGCACACTCCACAGTTAATTTGCAAAGATATTATTTCAGACAATAAATCATCATATTTGTTTGCATTGTACAAAATGAATTGAATCTATAACTACCTATAATCTATAACTTTCTATGAAAGAAAGAATGTATTATCATCACATAATGATGATCAGTTTCTCATCAAGTAAAAAGTCAATGATCAATGAAGCAACAGGGCATTAGATAAATTGATGTATTTAACATGAATTGCCTGCAGACCTTCTTTGGTGTCAAATGGTTTCAGTTTGTAAAAAATGATACCATCCACCAATGAAGCAAACAGATTCCTGCTTTAGCATTGATCATTCAAAACTAAAATGGTTTGGACCCCTAATAAAGAAGGAGCCAGGATATCCTGCAAAGGACGTCTTTGACCTAGACCTGAAGAAGCTTGGGTGGAAACATCCCAAAGGTTGACCAAGACAACACTGGCTGAACACCATTACCCAGGACATATGTAAATGAGAGAAAGTTATAAGAAAAGTGGCTGACCAGTGTAAATAGAACTAATATTGATGAAATTAGGACTATTATTAAATATATCTGACTCCATGTAAAATGGAAAAGGTTAATGGCATAAACAATAGCAAGAATCGTAACAGTAAGCTACTAGTCGTAGTAGTAGTACTTATAGTGGTAATAGCCTTATGGGTCAGACTGCCGTAAGTAAGCTAGAGTGCTGATGATAGCGTGTTGATACTAGAGAGGGAGAAAGAGTAAGGTTAGCGATGTCCGCTGAAGAAGGATCGTCATATCTCTCTTTCCCTACCTGTGCCTGCAGTAAAAGTAATAATTTATGGAGAATTTTTGTGTAAAAAACATAAATATTCATTAATTAAATTATGTTTTGATGGGCACTTTTCCTCCCTTGATAAATTCGTGATGGGCACTTTTCCTCCCTGTATAAATTCATGATGGGCACTTTTCTAATGGGTAATTTTCCTGATGGGCACTTTTCCAGGATCCAAAATTAATATTTCCATACCGTGATTTGAAATCATGACCAACTGATTGGTAGGCGGCTCTCTTACTGACTGAGCTAAATTGAAAAGTATTACATATCTGTGAAAATTTATGTTAGATATACGCAAGGGCTTATTTCATTCTGATGACTAGATGCATTTATAAAATTAACATTTCCCTACTGTGATTTGAAATTACGACCAAGTGATCGGTAGCCAGGTCTCTTACCGACTGAGCCAAACTGACAAATCTTACATATCTATCATTTATCTTATAGATACACAAATTGCAGTAATCATCTTCAGTCGGAACAGAAGTAAGAGTGGAGTTTGACCCTGCAGCAACCAGACTTGTTTACAAGATATTTTTCAATTTTAAATATATAATTCTAATGATAGTAACATGTATTTTAAAAAACATGTGTAGAAAAAAATTACAAATACAGAGAAGAATCCATTATTTATTCAAAAAATAATATTCAGGTTAATTGTTTAGTATTACCACACATGCACACAAAATAATGACCATGTTTTTGTAGTATACACTATATTTACTTTTAATTGTACCCTATTTATGAATGCAAACTTCAGAATCATGAAACAGAAACAGCTATTAAAAAAGTAACATTGGTAATAGGGACAGACCATGAACTTGGCTTTAGAACTAACTGATTTTAAAAACAAATTATATCATAAGTGTACACAACAAAGAAAGAGAAATAAAAAATGTTGTCTGCTTAGTGAAAAATAAGTTTTGAAATCAAGCCAAGGCAATAATGTTAAATAATAAGGTATATGGTGAATTTTATAAGCATGGTACTTTATTGATAAGTACACAAAAAAAATATTGCTTTGCTAAACTGAAAATTGTACATGTTAGCAGGTCAATTTGACATATATGTATGTTTGCAAACAGCAGAAAAGAATGCAAGAAACAGATCGAAAAATGCTACTGAAAATATCAACACAGAAGAACACATGGTAATACTGATAACAGAAACAGAATTATTACTGAGGATGTCTGAATAAACATTTCTTTAGCAATAATACAAAGTATATTAAACTAAATTGTAGGGTATACCAAACAATTGGTAAGAAAAAGTGAATAACATATTCATACAAAGTCCTACAAAATTTTAAAATAAATGTGCTAGAAAGAAATTTAATCTCACAATAGGTCATTCATTTAAGGTATAACAGTTTTATTGTCCCAATGGACTTAAAAAAGAATCAAAGAGCAAATGCTCAGAAACACATAATTAATATGCAGATGATCAATAAAGACAAATGTCACAAATAAAAGGTTATATTTTTTAACCTCAGAGCCTGAAGGGCCTTAGCACTTGGCTCAATTGCAGCCAAAGTGAAAAAGGAAGGTATTCCAGTTAGCATCCTTTTTTATACCAAGAGTTTGGATGTAGTAGTGAGCAAAACTCAACATTTAAACTTTTGCCTTTGGGGGTAGAATTTTGTGTTTCTTTTTTAATTAATGTGGCAAAGACTTGCCAGTTCAGAGATTAAAACAGGTTGCATCGCTTGCATTTGCATCATGTGCTAGTGATGGCTCTTTTAAACCAAAAGCTGTCACAATACATCCAGGATACTTATGCTTCACTCTTGCCACATACAGGTCTTTCCCCCGCTGTCCTGGCCAATAAAAAGGAGAAGCGACCATCGAACAGAGTGTTATGTTTGGGACTTGTAGGATGTTGTTGTCAGTCCAAGGAGCTTAATAAATGTTGATCTAGGCCAACCAATGACTGTCTAGGTGTCCCATTCAAGTTCTTGTTCCGGTGTTGGAGCATTTGAGCTATCCAGTAACTGTTCGTACTGAACTGTGTTGGTGTTTCCCAACCCCTCTTTGCGCTGCTTTTGACATACGCTTTTCATTACATTTAGTCCGTGTAAACTTATTATGGATAAGTTTATTATAGATTGTCTGTAACTTGGTAGAAGCGTGTCTCTGTATTTAGTCCATAACCTGTATAACTTTGATTATCCAAAACACAGTAGAATTTACACAAATGTTATCTAAGTGGCAAAATGTGTGAGATTTTAAAGTTACCACACTGGATTTTCGACTTTTAATTTTGTGGGAAAGTTAACTATAGCATATATGTAGAATAGAAGTTTTGCAACAGCAGTAAGGAGTGAGACTGTACAGACCACAGCATTGCTAGGGTATGTGAGGATACTGAGAAGGGTGCTGGAGATTTGAGAAGACTTGCTGTCATTCAGTTTTCAGGGATGACAACCAGACATCTGGTGTGAACATGCAAATGAATAAATAATAATAAAAAATGCTTGAAAACATTATGCCAAATAAACTTTTATTCTTTTATTTGTAAACAAGTTAAACTTAAATTCCAATAAAGAACTTAAAAATTACTACACTGAAAGAAAAATAGTACAATGGAAGCAGACTCAGATCTCGTAACATCACTTACAGTAGTCGATAGCTATAAAAAAAATAACTTACGTTTTACATCATTCACGTTCGGCCTTACCAGCCTGTGACTCCCGCATGTTTTTTCAATATGCATATCCTTCTTCTACTGTATATTTTCTATTAGCTTTTTCATGGCGCACTCTAGCCTCACCACTGATAGTGTTAGCCCTGGTCTTTGGACCAGTATATTTCCTTTTTCACCATGACTAACATAACTCCCTTGTCAACAACATTTACCAGTGTTGAGTTACCGTAACCTTTTCAGCATCTTAAATTGTGTCTGCCTTCAATGCACCTCACTAGATTTACGTATACCCTGATTCACCATTTTTAATAACAGCGCCTTGGTTCATGAGTTACCAGGCATTATGCAAACAAGCAAATTATTAAACAGTACCTCCACTGTCAGGTAAAAACATGACAATGAGACTCACTGTCACATGTTTCTCTTATGGGTGCTTTCAATCCATTGGTCTAATGGATTGAAACCATCCATAAATTTGTTAGTTTTTTAAAAACTTAATTTATGGTTTTACAAGGGGTTTCTATTTACAATGCAACTATAATGCTAAAGTGGGCCCTTACATTTTTACAGAGGTACGGCATATATCAATTATCTTCCTCTGGTTACTTTCTTTAATACCATGAACCCTAACCCTGAAAAAAATTTTAAATTATCAAGAGAATTTAAATTAAAATTCTAGAGTTTTTCTTTGTTGCCTCCTCAATAAGCTTATGGATTCCCCAGTAATACCTTTGTGGACCCTCCCAGGATCCGCAGACCGCATATTGGGAACCGCTGGTCTGGAATATCCTTTTGGGGAGGAAATGGCCACCCTGCTAAAAAATCGAATCTTAACCAAAATTTCAAATAATTGCCAAAATGAGTCATACATGTGATGCAAGTACACTCTTTTATTGCTAGGGCATAAAGGAGGTCATGTGACCACGCAGTAATCTCCATGGCTTCAGGTGAAAAACATTTAATTCTCTTCTGCGTCAGGTTCAAAATTAGTATACTTCACTTAAATGAGGATACGCTGAAAATGCTTCACTAAGAAATATGTTACTTATTCCATTTAGAAATTATTTCATTAGTATGAAGTAAATAAATTATTAAAATATTACTTATCTGATTAAGTAAGAATATTACTCATTTGTTAGTATAAATTAAGATAATCCTTTGCTCTTTAAAATTACATGATAATGGCGCCACATTCGTTTAATGTTTGTTTACTTACAACTTTCAGTTATAAAGATAAGGTTTTAATTTCATTATTGCGTTAATTTCTGATGACTTTGTTGTATATACCTTTTTAAAAAATATACTTTTTTTAGATACTATGTATGATTTTTGGAGTCACGTCAAGGCAAATATTAACTACTTACTTATTTTAGTTGTAAAAAAACTTATTTCATTATAAAAGTTAAAAACTATTACTAAATTTATTTTATTAATATAAATTTTAAAAGATTAAATTATTACTGATTCTATTCTTCTTGTGACATATGGGACGAAATAAAAATAAAATCACAATAAAACCTTTATTCATGCAAATTTACAAAAGAATACTAAATTAAATTACTTAATTAGTACAAAATTCAGTTAAAATATTTGTACTAGTGTTGATATTCTCGACTGATTTTGCCGGCTCACATGACCCCATGTTAAAAACGGCGGCAGCTGCATGATGTTTAAAAAAGAAATAAGAGATTCATACAAAATAAAATCGGACCAACGGGAAGATAATTCATGTAAGCCACACTTCCGTCCGTATTTCTGTAAAAATGGCGGAAAATAAGTGCCTAGTTTAGCATTATAGTTATATTGTAAATAGACCCCCCCCACACACACACACACACTAAAACTAACGGATTTCGGGATGGTTCGAATCGAATGGATTGAAACACCTAAAATTAAAATGAGAAAACATTTTCTTCTAGAACTATTTCTTCGATCCGATCCAAAATTTAAACAATTCTCTTCTTTTTGGCCTATGGCGCATCCTTCCACAAAATGTCATTGAGAACTTTTGGAGATATTGCGCGGTACTGGACAAACATGGGCGTCCGCTGGGGAGGATGGGGCAAATGTAGCATTGCCGCCACCCCACTCCCCTTGAATTAGGCATTCTCAGCCTAGGGCGAAGGGGTTTGAAACTTGGAACCATAATCAATCAAGGATAATGGTGCAGTGCAGTATAGTTGTTTTATGTAACCCCAACTGTAATGTACCCATATAAAAAGATGGTATTACTATTCGCTGGTACTAACAGGGTTGCCTTTGCCGCTAAGATATAATCCGAATATATCACCCCCACCCCACGAAATATATCCTTTTTTTTTTGCATCCCTGAAAAAGTGGCAGCAGTCGCCCATGTCATATACCTCCTCCAACTTCGTTAGCAGAGGTAAAATACAAATCAAAATGTGATAAGGTGGGCAAAGCCAAAGATCATGCACAAATGCAAGTTCATGCAAAGCATAAGCATATCTTCGTCGTTATGCTTAGGGTAGGGAAAGGGGTTTCCTGGCAACCAGCTGAACAAGTCAAAATCCTGTCAAAACTAAAGCATATTTTTTCATAGGTTACTTAAAAACTCATTCTTTTGTAACTCGGGAACAGCTACAAAAATCTTTGCTTAAAATGAAAAAAATATGTACTAAAGTTGTAAAAGTTAATTAAAATGCTAGTGTTTTTTGTTTACAGTGAAGAAAAAGACTCATTGCACACGTCCTTGCCAAGTAAAAAGAAAGGACATGGGGGGTGAATGAACTTCTTAATTTAGCTAAATGGTTTCATTAAATTTTGCTTCTCTGTTCAGTGTTCTAAGTTGAAGAAATAAATGTGCAAAGGGACCGCACTTCTTAACTTGTACCGGATATATTTTTCAACTCGTTTAAGAAAATAAAAACAAATGAACTTTAAAAGAATAGTACTTTAGTACTTAATGTAATGACAACCCAATTTCACTTTAGCAGACAACATTTTTAACATTTATCCTAGAAACTTGTAAATGTCAATTTGTGTGCATAACAAATAAAAATCATTTCAGAATGACGCTAGATTGAATGAAAATGATAACCTGTTGGTTTATCCTCACTCTTTATTGAGGCACAAGTAAGAAACCATTGGAGTATTATTTCAATTAGTCGACCGTACCTAGGATAATTTTATATCCTAGAAGAGGTGTTTAGTTTCGTCAGAAAATTACTTACGAGGTAGATCAGTGGAATGAAGAGCCAAGAGCAAATGTATGTGCGATATTTCGTAACGTCCAAAAATATGAAGACTTGTTAAAACTCGATCGATACCAAAGATCCGTCCTCATAGGAAATAATGGAAAACTGATTTTAACTACCCCTTCCCTTACCCAAACGATCAGTTTTGTTTCGAAGAGTAGACAGTGTTGTCAACTCAAAAAGATTTTTCGCGCTAGTTTGACTGCCAAAAAGCGCTAAATTATTTTTTTAAATAGCCAAAAACCACTAAAAATTAACAAAAATAGCCAAAGAATAGCTAAAAATGGCCAAAATGTTTAAGCGTAAACGCGCTAATTTAGCGCTTTTTTGCACTGCCAAAACAATAAACGCGCTGAATCTAGCGCAAAACGCACTAAATCGGCAACTCTGAGAGTAGGCAACTACAAAGATAGTTAATCAAAAAGTGGGGGAGGATGGATATGTACACATTTCCGAATGTCTTACTTAAAATTAAGATACTGGATTTTAAAAGTTAAATTAAAATTGTTACTCAAGATACGTCCATTTAAAACTTATTTTGAAGCAGAAGTTTTTTTCGTTATTTTAGAAATAATAATTTGTTTGTTTTGAAAGTTCTGTGACAGTAGTCGTAGGATGAGGACAAAAATGAGTGAATCCCTCAATGTGATGCATGCAGTTGTAGAATGAATCTAAAAAGCGTTAAATGCGTGGGATGCAAAGGCAGTTGTTACATTGTAGTTTTTTATTATTAAATTCTTTATTGAAAAAAAAGCTATCATTGAACATTAACAACTGTTAGAGATAAATGCCTCGTGTAGTAAAGATCCTGTAAGGTGATTCATTAAAATAAATCTACCTCCAGGCACGCTGCTGTGAATGATTTTACTATCCTGAAGTCAATTTTCCCTACGTTTTCCACTATTGTTTCTTTAAATGCTTTTAGAGAGAACCATGACTCTTAATTTGATAAATGAAATACTTTTCATAGTCCATTCTTTTCCTTTTTTTACAATAAAATTCACAAAAAAGCTACGCTATAACGAAAAAACAAAAACCTTAATGAGAAAATAAAACGGTTTTATGTTAATATTACCATAGCTTGAAGAAAATAAACAACAAAAACAGATTTATTTTTAAAATGTCAAAAAGTCAATCTTTTTAAGACTGTTGATAAAAATAATTAAAGTGTCATTGAAACTTAGATAAGATCAACAGAACAGAAGCTTGTTTCTTCTGCTTGATAAAAAGGTTTGCGAAACTTTTTAGCATTTTTGTTTGTTTTTCTCTCCTATTCAATTCGACCGAAAACTAAAACATCGGGAAAGGAACGCACGATTGACATTGACAATAACGGCGAAAGATCGGAACAATCTCCACATTTTTATTCTTGTTGTTCTTTCTTTTAAAAATCATCACATGTTGAATGTTAAATTATAATTTAATATCCAGTGACATAAAAATGTACTTGAATAAATATCAATCAAGACATGTTTCCGATAAATAATATAAATTTAAATTCATCATAACCTGGTTTCCGTTGGGCGTTGCGTTACGATAGCTACCTACACATAGCGCTAGCGCATACAGAAAAACCAAGCTAATGCGCTAGATGATGAATAAAAAAGACATTTTTCAAGTCATTGAAACAATTTCATCATAACATAAAACAAATAACATATATAATACGGCCAGTATCATTTTAATGAATATAAATATTACTTTTAACAATTTTCCGTACGCAGAAATGAAGATAGTCAGGATCAGTTTTCTCTTCTCCCATCTCAACTGAATGTGGCAGCCGACTTTTCAAAGGAGATCACTACAAAATTCGAATCTGAGAAAACGAAACGGATCTAGTGGGAAACTATTGAAGCAACAGTAGTGGACACTGACAGTAATCTTTTCTCACAAAATGGAATATTTTAAAAGATCTTCTTACCTTCCAATTAAAAATAAGACAAGATAAGAGTTGTCGATATGGCTAAAACAAAGAAAACAAGTACCTACCTGTTTGTATCCTGGTCAGCATTAGAAAAAAAATAAAAACGCTCCTTGCGTCACAAGCAGACGGTATCCGACATTATCTGCAACTATGGAGGTTACCGGAGGTCAAGACTGGGGCACTTCTAAAAATTCCAAATACGAAAAACGAAATATACTTTTTTTTCCAACTTTGTAATTTGAACATTTCAACTACATAATTATTTTAAGATTCTATTCAAATATATTTTATATCAATTACAAAAAATATATTAAATATTATGAAGAATCTAGATAATGATTTAGATAAAGTAAGTTTAGTTTTGTTTATAGATAAATAAAAATCATTTCATTTAACTGTAAAAGAAAATACAAATTTAGGCTTCCTCTATAGTAAAATCAATATAAAGTAAAAAATTTTAAAAGTAATAACTTGTGACTAAAAAAACTTAAAAAATAAAATTTTCAAAAATTACAAAGACCAAGCATAACAAGTGAAAGAAGTTATTTTTTATGTTATCATTAATTAAATTAAGGTGAAATTATCATAAACAAGTTAATACCATTGCTATCATTTTAAATGTGATATAATTTATCTTCAGTAAACTGAATATTCCTATGGATTTTAAAAAAACTTCTTCAATTACAATTTCTTTGCATCTAATATTGAGCTTTTAGAAAATATTTGTGTCTTCCAATGTTCAAGCAAATAATCAGTAGGAAAAAAAATTACTTGACACCTACTGCAACCCAGAATTTATCAATAACTCTTAGCAGATGCACTACATCTAACTACCTGTAATCTTACACCAGACTACTACCAGTGATCATGTAAAAAAAATGTAATGCATCCTACTTCCTCAACCTGGATTACAACTGGCTAAGAAGTGGGTTGGGACAAATACAAATTTTGCTATGATGCTTATCTTTGCATTTCCAAGGTCTAAAGCATTATTTTATGATACTGATCTATAATTGAAACTGACTGATCCAGAAATGAAAAGCAATATGTGAAATCTATTACAGCAGATGCAAAATGCTATGGATGGGACTTAATCAATTATTTTTCTGACAAATAAAGATATATGTCAGCTGACAAAAAAAATTCAACTCTCTCTCTCTTACACACACACATGTACATAACCACACTTGCATCACATGTTCAATGACAGATTCTTTTAAACTTTCTTTTTATTATGCAATAAAAGTTAGGATCATTTCAACAACAAATTCCCACTATTTCAACAGCCATAAAATGGTCAGTTTGCTACAAGATTTGAAATCAGTTGTATAAGCAAAAATATTAAAATTAATTCAACTAACTTAATAGTTTACCATTTTTCAAAAAGTAATCAAAGAAGATTCCATCAAAAGAGCATCCAGATTTAACACTATATTCTTCTTCTATGATGCTCCAAACTTGCATATAAATGCAACCATGCATGTGCACCCTCTGGGATTGGGACCTGTGACACTTAAGATAATTTCAAATAATTGGTAGAATTTTATAGTCAGTCATCCATCCAACAATTCACTTGGAATTTCTATTATTTTACATAAAAGTATTTATTTTGACATGAACATGGAAGTATACAATACACTATTAATAGATTGATTGATGTTCAATTGAATCAGATTTGTGACAAATGAAATCTGTTGGGAAGGGAAGACTTAATGTGTCATCCATAGTATCTTTGATATTCAATTAAAGATTGTATAAGAAGAGATATTTGAACTTAAGATTTGATTTGAATTGTTTATTAGCAAGTAAAATTTCAGAATATTAATTAGACATCCTTAATTCCTTTACATTTACTTTTGTTTAAATTGAAAGGTGATGTATTATATCATGTGTTATTCACAGGGTAGATTTGTTAACGACAATTCACTTGGTTCCAATTATTCCATTTAAAGGTGTGCCGCTATAGTGTCTGATGGTAAGCATAATTTATATGTAAATGCAATGATGTGTATATTGACAAAGTGTATTTGATATAGTGATAAGTATGTTAGATAAGGTGTTCATCCAGCCTATTCATCTGGATAGAATTAAAAAATCTTTTTGCACTGTTTATGGTAATCTCGATCTGCACCGATATACAATCTCAAAATGATTCGTATCAATGATGGTTTTTCATTGACTTGAAAAAATGGTCTCCTTCCATTGTAATGGACCGGATAAGAGTAAAATAAATAAATGCATCCTGTTAGTGTCAAGACCGACTGCTTCAATGTTTTTCAAATTTAACGTGTCAGCATTTCTTGTAAGAGTGACTCAGAGGCTTGAGATGCTGACTCAGACTAAAAAAGGTCTGCGCTCTGCTTGGTGCGATTTTGTTAAAAAATTGAATCGCACCAATGTGTATTCATACATTGACTTGATAAAGGGAGAAGGAGGTTCCCTCCGAGTTATTTTTTAACCAGATAGAAGTTTTAACTTTAAACTTTTGCAAGTTTAATTTCAGGTTTATAATGATTTGAATGGGATCATCTGCCAGAATATGCAGTCTCGAAACAATTTGCATTATTAAGTGTGGTTTTTATGGTTCATTCACATGTGTTGTGTATTTTTTACAGTCTTGGGGGCCCTCTAGTGGCCAGGGGGCCCTAAGCAGCCACTTAGTTTGCTTATGCCTCGGGCTGGCTCTGATCTGGCCTCATATTCTAATAACACATATTTAAAGTTTAACATTTTTTAAGCACCCAAAAATTAAAGAATAATACCACACAGTATTAAATTTTTTACCTGGCCTCATATTCTAATTTTATTTCTTTTAATCACACATTTTTAAAGCTTGACATATTTTTAAAGCATCCAAAAATTAAAGAATAATACCACCACATTTCTGGGTTATTTGTATTTTTTTTTTTTTAAATGTGTTCTATTCACACATTTTTAAAGCTTAACAACCAAAAATTAAAGAATGACACCACAATGAATTTCTGTAAAGTCTTAGAAAATAAATGTGATAATCAATCAAGATTTTTATTCTCTGAATTATTACAAATATTTTTTCCATAAATAAAAGAAAATATAATTCAATATTTGTAAATGCTGTTCTAATGATTTTTGTCCATCTTCTATATTTTTTGTTTCTACGAAACACAATGGGAATTAAACCTTTAAGTCTTTTTGTTTTTTTTCAACACGCTTTTCCATTTGCTGAATATGAGGTCAATTCTAACTTTTGTTCGGACAATCGATGAAGAAGAGATTCGATTGTCTGAACAAAAGTTGGAATGTTAATTACTCTTCTCAAAGTTATAGACAATATGAGGTCAAGTAGAAGAAAGAAATCAGCACATTTTTTCACGTGTATTATACTATGATACACATGAAAAATTCTTTTTCTCCAACTTGGCCTCATATTATTCAGTAAATGGAAAAGCATGTTAAAAAAAATAACCTTAAAAGGTTTAATTCACATTGCGCTTGTGTAAGAACAAAACGATAGATAGGCAAGTTTTATATTTAATTCTTAAATTCATGCATTCATAATTGAGAATGGAACTCTTCAAATGAATAATATAAAAAGTAATGGACCTCTTCCGTGAATTGAATAAATAAAAAAATTCACCTAATGGACAAAGGGAGATTATTTTAATCAGAAGTTATTTCCCTTGATATTGGCATTCGTTTTTTGTATATGAATTTAAGAGTTAAGTGAAAATTTTGGACGTAAACTGTTTGAACAGCATTTGCAAAGGTTGAATTATATTTTCTTTTCTTATTTATTAAAAAATATTTGTAATAATTCAGAGAATAAAAATCCTGATCAATTATTTCATTTCAATCCATATCTATGGCAGAGGGTGGGAGCCTTCAGCTATTGGTGATTTTCAAGGGGCTCGCCAAATGAATACAAAATCAACATTTTTAAAAAAAGAAAGAAATTACAATCTAAAATCCTAAAACCATCCTAAAATCCTATTTACTAATTACATAAAACTTATCAAATTAAATTACTAAAGACAGAAAAAGGGGAGTGGCTTGCTTACACTCAGCTGAGAGCCCATTCCATGTTTTGGCATCCCTAAAAGATAAGCTTCTTTGGCTGATGGCAAATTCTTTTTAGGAAATCTTAAATCCGTATATGTATTTTGTAGGTTTCTAGAGGTGTGCATTGAACATGTAGCATAAGTATTGTGGCACCATGTTACTGAGTGATTTAAAAACCATAATTTTTGACTCAGCAGTGACAAGTTTGTTGATAGTCTTCCACCCAAATTCCCATTCATTTTGATGGTATTCTTTAATTTTTGGATGTTAAGCCTTAAAAATGCATGATTAGAATTAAGGAAGTGTGGTGGTATTATTCTTTAATTTTTGGATGCTTCCAAAAAATGTCAAGCTTTAAAAATGTGTGATTAGAATAACATTAAAAAAAATAGAATTAAAAGGTGGAAGAAATTAATACTGTATGGTAATATTCTTTAATTTTTGCGTGCCTTAAAAATGTGTTATAAGAATATGAGTCTAGGTAGAAAATGTAATATTGTCACCAATTAATGAAATGTTTGTCATGCTTTAATTTAACCAAGGGGGGTTTGTCCTACTTAGCACTTTAAGTGAAGGAGTTTTGTCCTTGGATCTTTTTGTCCGGGTCCCCACAATGACAAGGAATCTAATAGACAACTACTTCATTTGTAAAATACATTTGTTTGCTTGAAAGTCATGAATACAAAAGCTTTTCTTTTCCTTTATTTATTCCTACTAAGTACAACCGAGGACTGAGTAGTCATAGGGATTATAATACAGTTTGTACTTTGGCAAGCTGTCCTTACAAATATGACAACTGCCTAAAGCTATAAAATAAACCAAAAAGAACAAGAAATATTTCAATTAACTGATTTATCTCACTAGCAGCTGTGCTTCTATGGCTATTAATTAAAAGCAGCTTAAATTGCGTCATAACTCAAACATTCTAGAAATAAATAAATTGAAGTTTACTATATTAGATTGCTGACAAATTTTGAACTTGCAAAGAGAAATCAGATTAGTAAAAACCAGTAAATGCCACATTCCACCCACAGAAGGAGACCACTAAATGTTGCTGTTATTTTATATTAGCAGAGTTATGGGGCTTCTTCATGACCTTTGGTAATGATAGCCTCATGATATTTGTGTATGTAGTTATTTTTTACTGTGTAAATGATTTTAAAATGCTTAGATATGTTGGTATTGGAAAATTAAGGCTTAACCTGGAGCTGTAAGCAATGGTTATAGTTGTCTTTCATAGAATGTTGCATAGTAACAGTATGATAGCAGAATAAAGAATTCCAATTTGATGGAATTTAAGTATTTGGAGGTAGTAGGAAAAAGAGAAAAGTTAATATTTAATCGTTTTATATATAAATATGATTAGAGTAGACATAGTAGAGGACAAAGTTATATAAATCTCAAGATAACTATTTTGATAAACATTTATAATTATAATTGAATTATCAGACCAAATGATCTGGTAAATTCTGTTAAAAATTATTCAGGAGAAATCAGATAAAATTCAGCAAAATTAGAATGGAAAAGCATTTGGCAAACTTCAGTTGTGATCCTTTGTTGACAAGGGTCTAAAAAGATTACAATCATATCTACAATCTATACACAAAGGATAAAAATAATCAATAAATATCAGCAAAAAGTCAATACCCTAAAATTTTTAATTCATATAAAATCCTCCTTTTTCCCCACTATTCACAGCAGACTGATGAGGATAAAAAGCTCAATAGCCTAGTTCTTCTTGTCTGAATTTTGTTAGTGTGTTTTAATCATTGTGTGTTATAGTTGGACTATTTACCTTGTCTACGCTGTTATTTCTTTCACAACATTTCGGCCATGTACCCTTCTACTTCTTATTCAGCAATATATCATTCCTGTTACAAAGATTTATCACTGACCTATTTCTTTTTAGTATAAATGATGTTCAAGAAAGCATAAGTGACCTCAATCAAGGTTATTGACAAACTCTAACAATGAAATTAAAGCACAATAACCTTACTGTATAGAAAAATCTGCGCAATTCAATTATATAGAAGAAACAATCTTGCAGTCCACTTGGATGGTGTAATGGTTAACACATCTGTCTCACATGCAGAAGGTTCTGGGTTCGATTCCCTGTATGAGTGAAAAGTGTGGAAAACTCTTCATTAGGACAAATTTCCCTGTGCACTCAGCAGCTAATTGAGTACAGGGTGGAGGTATTCCTTTGGCAGACTTGCATCCTGCCAAGAGAGTGGTCATAAAAAAACTTGTGAGTTTAAAGTCCTGGTCTCAACCAGACTTGAGACTTGCAAGGATCACTAATCAGTACATGCAAAGAAAAGCGGGACTTTGTCACTGATCTCCTCGTGCACCCACATCTGGGGCACAAGAGATACATTTTAATATGTTGGAAAGCTGATAAAATTCTCTTTCCATCGATATCCATATATATATACCTCCATAAGGGATTCATTACACAATCCAATGAAATTGGACTGTGTACTTGAAATTTCCCTGAAAAATGCTATATACCTAGCTTCATGTTTTTCGCTGTAACTTTTCATGCCCAACATACAAATACTATGAATTAAAAATTACTTTTATGGCAAAATTAAGTGTATTTTTGAATTCCATATGTCTGAAAACCCTGATTTAGCCTTTTAAAGTACTCAGACGAGATATGAAATTCTGGATTTTTGGGGTGGGGGACATTTATTTTATGCAAATGAGGTAGTTTTCCCCCCAATTTATTTCTTGGGAACATCATCTTTTTTCTAAAAGAAGACATCCTAAGGAACATTTTGGTACCCTATTTATAGAGTCCTGGGGGTGGTGGGTGCACCGGGGGTCCTGTTTGTCCCCCAGACTATTTTACCTAATAGTATGACATGCCTGGGATAATCCCCCCAAAGCACCCGCAGATCCCTGTTTACCATCGTATTTCTGAATACCCACATTTGAAAATACTAACCCCAATTTCTCTGGCCTTGGGTGGTACTTACCTCCACCAGACCCTGGTCTATTGTCTTAATTTTGTTAGACAGTGTGTTTTAATCATGGTGTGTTATAGTTGGACTATTTACCATGTCTATGCTGTTATTTCTTTCACAATTCGGCTGTGTACCCTTCTACTTCTTATTCAGCAATATATCATTCCTGTTACAAAGATTTATCACTGACCTATTTCTTTTTAGTATAAATGATGTTCAAGCAAGCATAAATTACCTCAATCGAGCATTAAAGCACAATAACCTTACTGTACAGAAAAATCTGCGCAATTCAAGTATATAGAAGTAACAGAATCTTGCAGTCTGCTCAGATGGTGTAATGGTTAGCATGTTTGCCTGACATGCAGAAGGTTCTGGGTTTGATTCCCAGTATGAGCGAAGAGTGTGGAAAACTCTTCATTAGGACACATTTCCCTGTGCACTCAGCAGATAATTGAGTATAGGGTAGAGTTATTTCTTCAGCAGACTTGCATCCTGCCAAGAGAGTGGTCATAAAAAAACTTGTGAGTTTAAAGTCCTGGTCTCAACCAGACTTGATACTTGCAAGGATCACTAATCTGATACATGCAAAGAAAATTGGCACTTCATGACCGATCTCCATGCGCCCGGCTGTACATGAGAAATAATAAAATAATAACAGAATATTGCACAATGTTTTTTCAAAAAGCTTTCATTTTTTTCACTCTTGATTTCTATCTAATTTAAGCAAGTCTTACTTTGAAGAATTAATTCAGATCTACTAGAAAGATTTCATGGTGAAACTTTATAAATTATACAAAGAACGCTAAACTTTCTACAACATTTGAACACTCAAAGAACTTTGGGGGAGAAAGAGAGGAGAGGGAAAAAAAAAAAAAAAAAAAAAAAAAAGCACTCACAAAAAACAGTTTCGGTGTGAAATGACCTATAAGGGTTGATGCACCGTTAAACAAAATCTTGCTTACTTTTAAGTAGTAATTAAACCAAATCATTGTTTAATTGTCAAACAAGATCAGAGCTGAAACTATGACATTGTGTATATAATTTTTAGTTCAATGCAAATAAAAATAAATAGGTCTAAGGCTGACAGTGAAATATTAAAATTTCATATTCTCAGTAGCACTCCAGATATTGTAAACTGCAAGTCATTCTGGCATGTATATTGTGACACATTTATTTTAACATTCTATGTAGAAGTAATATGTTGACACATTCCTCCACTCCTTTAGATTTGAATAATATACACACTTTCCCCTCTATATATATTATATACAATGTATGCATTTTTCTGCATTTATACAACCAGACACATCCATTACTCTCAATTCATCAGACTTACCTTTCCATTATCTCAACTTTGGTCCTAAAATGAACATTCAGCAGTTAAAATACATAGAACAGCAGCAACTTCTCCATTTATGATTACCCTTCAACAAATATGTTTTCATCAGAGATTCCTTTTCAAAGAATTTTGATTTAGTAACATAAAGATGAAATAAAACAATTCTGGCTTTACATTTATAAGCATGCACATTTGATGTTCCCTACTCCTTGGACACCTACTGTAAAGTAATGGTTAGAAGTCTAGCCATCGATTGTTTTCTCACAGGATACCCATTTATGAAAGATTATGCTAATCTTTACATATTTGATGCTCCCTACCTTGGTTAATTTTAATTGGCAGTCTGATATATTAACTATTACCATAAGATGACAGTTACTGAATGACTAAAATTTAAACTAACCGCTATAAAAGGCAAAACTTAGTTTTACGAAGAATAGTTGAATTGAAAGCACAAAAAATACTTTCTCCCGGAAAAATAAAAAGTATCTTAGTAACTTCGAAGATTTGTTAGTTAAAAAAAAAAAAAAAAAAAAATTTGATATGGTTGCAATTCCAAAAATCTATTAATCATTCACAGAACATTTTAAATGAAATCTTTTATTAAATTTGACTAGTTTTTACCTTCATCCTAATTTTAGTTGCTTTTATACAACTTATTAATTTAGGAAGTTGTATAAAAATCAACTAAAATTAGGATGAAGGTAAAAACTAGTCAAATTTAATAATGAAAGGGTTAATCATGTGGAGGTAAATGGAAGACAAATTTACAGGAACTGCTATAACGATCAGGGAGAAAAAATGCTGAATGTAAAATTTTCGTATCTAGTTTGGGCAGTATTTCCATTAAAGTTATGAGATCAATTGTAGAATCCGAGAGAATAAGAGCACAAGTTTTAATATTACACTGTAATCAAAATTCAATTAACAAGTTTTTTTGTACATTTTATGCTTGTTTTGATTAAATTAAATTTTGATTACAGTATAATCTGAAAAATTTGCGCTTTTGACTTTAGTCCATTTTAAGATAGATTCTACATTGGATCCAAATTACTCGTAAACTAAGGGGAAAAGAATTATTGGATTTTTCACATTAATTTACTTTGGTTCCAGTTTTATGTAGCAAATACATTCACTCTTTAATCTAAAATTAATTTACTGATTATTTTAATCCCATGAATAAACTTTATGCTGAAAATTGCCATATTTCATAACAGCCAGAAGAAAGTATTTTGCAATCCAACATTGTTTGTAAAATAAGGACAAGTTGGATAAAGGGTTTTTTTTTGTGTGAGTGAGTGAACTAATTTACAAAACAAATTTAACAAAAAAATAATTTTAACAAACAGAATTTCTATTCCCATGACCGGTTTCAACCACGACAATGATTTAGGTCACCGACTTTCCTTGATCACTGAAGAAGCAGCAAAAAGAGCGAATTGAGCCTTTAAATTATCAAGTCCTATGTCCTTGGCCGTTGACTTTTCTCAGCAGCCAAAAAGGAGGAGAAGAATGGTATACCCGAAGGTCTGACCTAGATTTAAAATCAATCTAACTTGAGAATGTAAAAAGTTGCATATCTTTCCTCACTCAGTGAGAAAAACAGGAGGAAGAGGCTGGCTTTCAAAGAGAAGGAACAGATTTATAATTTCAAAAGGATTCTAAACGAAGTAGTAGTAGCAGCAGCATTACCAGTTGATGCAGGAGGAGGCGGCGGAAGAGGAAGATGGTTCACCTGAAGGTTTGGACCAAGTTTCATATCAATCCAACATGTTACGGACAAAAAAAAAAAAATTTGATATTTAACATATTAGGGACCGACCGACAAGTGTCTTATAGAGATTGCCACACAATATTGAAACTCATTGAGAACCTCTGGAGATAAACATTTTGTGGAAGGGTGGACCATGGGAGAATTGAATGAATTTGAGAGTGGAAAATTCATCTATGGATGTTCAAAATAGCCATTTTTTGTTTTGTATCCTAATGCTGTTATTTACTCACTGCACGTCTGTTTTAGGATGGGTCTTATTGTTTAATCTTTAATACTATGTGAAAGTCACTATTTTTGTGTGTGACTTATGAAGGTCTGCAGTGAGCATCACGACCAAATTAAAATCCCAGGGGTCTGATTTTTTGCATGGATATGGACTTAACACTGGGATAAAACATAGGCTATTTTGTTTTTTGAAAATTCCAACATTCACAATGCAAGTATTATGCTAAACTGAACACACATTTTATGTCCAGTAGGTAAATGATGAAGTGTGACGTAATTAAGAGTCTGTAAATGTTCCAAAGTATTGGTAGAGAATAGAGAATGGTCTATGGGAGAGAGAAATAGAATGTTTACACAGTGTAAATGTTTTTTTTATTACAAAAGGAGACGTTTTTTTAAATAGTGTAGAGGTTTTAAGTGAATTTTTTAACTTATTTTCGATTAGATTCCAAGTTAAATTCTACCTCATTATTTAATTGTAGTGTAAATAAAAATCTACTTTCCCTATATTCTCTTTGCATTAAAGAGTTTTAAAACACAAATTA
>VCCN01003977.1:217795-231270 GCA_006491835.1 Architeuthis dux
GAGACAAAGAGACAGCAAGAGGGGGATAAAAAAGAAACAGTCTAAACAAATTTATGTCTAATGTTAAAATGAAAAGATTTTTCCACTATTTAGATTAAAAATTCAAATCCTTCTTATTATAAAACCCATTGGAAAATTTTCCAAATGAGAAAAATGGCCATGAAAATACATTCAAAAACATTGCCATGCTATTTGTAGTTTTATTTTTCAATTCATATAAAGATATAACTATGTGAAGATTTTGGGGATTTTATTGGGTTAATGATTTACAAAGAAATGTAGAAAATTTAATTAAGAATTGAAAGCCACTGAGAGCTTCCAATAAGTCACAATTTAAAAAAATACTTGATAGTCATCTTGTCTGTTCATGCATAACATGCAGAACAGTGAGCAGCAGCAGGAGAGAAAAAATATGATGGATGATGGTATGATGGTGATTGTGCTACAACTAGGTTAGGGCCGGGAGAGCAGCCAAACTTACATTCAGTAAATTTTTGTCTTTTTAAAGCACAAAGATATGAATTGATGAAAATGAATTCTTTACAGGATAAATGAAGTAAAATATACAAAATTTTAGCTTTAACATTTTCTACCAACCTTTGAATTCATCTTTACTAGTAAAAATTCTCTGTAGTCAAGATGAGAAATGGAGAAGTTAAAGCTGACTTACAGCTGCATAAATGGGGATAATTAACTAAATTGTTATTTCAATTTGGTAAGTTAAAAGAAAAATGGCACTCTAATTTGTAAATAGTAACTCACAAAATTAGATCTGGGAGTTTTGCACAAAATTTCAGAGCCTCTAACCACATGGTTGTCTAAAGTTCAACCTCAGAATAAACACACATTTCCTTTCACTTGTAAAATCCCAAGATACACAAGGCTTGAATAGGCAGTTTTCTTATTGCTAGCAAGAGATTAACTCCTACAATTACTGCATCATAAATTTTAAGCTCAATATGAATAACAAGATTTATAAGTTTCTCAACTATCAAAACAAATCATTTATCAAGGAGAAAGAAACTTATACTTTATATTAATATTAGCTACATTTAATACTAATGTGTACATAAACTAATGAAAAAATTAAGTATCTAAAATTATTAAACTGGGACTTATCCAGGAAGTTCTGAAAGTATTCAATTTATCTTTACTGCTTGGTATATTCCGTAGACTAAAAATGGCTGTTGCTTAACTACTGCAGTGGATATCAAGTGGCATTAACCAGAAATACGGCATTAAATGAGACTCTTATTTGTTGCTCTATATTGAAATTAAAGTTTCATAAGCTACATTTTTTAATATCATAATACTAGTGAGATAAATAGATGAAGGTTACTCACATAAGAAATTTATTTGAAAGTAGGCCAGAAAGTTTTTGCTAATGCTGTTAATTTTGACCTTTTAAAAGCAAATAAAACATTCAAATTCACTAAACTTGACAAAACATCTCAAAAGTTTATGATATTATTGATGAAATTTATAGTTTTACAACCTTTTATTTAAAACTATATTTGATAGCAATACATGAAATATTTATAGCTCCAAGCATACTAATAGTTAGCATAATTTGCATAGTGACTAACAAAATTGTTAGAACTTATAAAAAGCAACTAGTATATTAAAATTATTGAAAAACCTGTAAAGAATAGAATTTCATCATTCCATGTTGCAGACTGAGATGCAAAAAAAAAAAAAAAAAAAAAGAATGCAGTTTTAGCAGCAGGCTGTTCATCTCTCCACCATTGTAATCGCCAGATTCCTCTTATTGATTGGATTAATGGAAGGGGAAAAGAGATTACAATGTTAAGAGTAAATCAGCAACAACAATTTGAAAAGCATTTTCAGGAGTAATTTTAATTTTCTTTTTCAGATTAAGATGGACCTAACCCTAATCAAAGCAAGCACACCTCACCATAACAATATTGAACGATTTAATTCACCTTCGACCGAGAATGGCACATCAAGATTTCTTCTTGCATTTCAATCAAATTTGGAAATCACTTATTTAAAAAATAAATAATCAACAACTATCTGATTATGAAAAACTAGTTAGACTTCAGTTCCTTGTATACAGGAGTAGAAGGGAGTTTAATGTTAAATTTAGAAAAAAGTTTTCTATGAATTGTCTTTTAAGAACATAGAATATTTTTATTGAATTTATCCTTAGATTAAATGGTAAATGGATAGTTCCAACATTGTCATGAAATGGAACAAAGAAATCTAACCGAGAATGTGCCACATATTCTTCAGAACAGTGTTATATACGTACAAGATGGCGACGGGAATATGTAATTCGTTCCCGTTCCTGGAAAAACAAAAGATTTAAAGTTTAAACACACAAATGTCAATAGAAAGTAAACTGCCCTTACATTGAGATGTACAAGAGTTTACAGAGATGTATATCAAGGTATCTCTTTTTTTTCTTTTTTTTTTTAAATTACTTTTCCATTGCATTCATGTGTTAGGGAACTTTGCTCAAATAAAATAATTAGGTTATTGAAGTAGTAAGTTAGGGAGAAAAATAATGAATAAAACACACATCAAGTAAAAAGAATAAATATAAGTTGGTGACAAGGCTTGAACTTGATTACTAATAAAAAAAATATATGTAAAATAGAATTAGGATAAATACAAATACGAGAGGAAAATTGTTTTTTTTATCTTAAATGAAATTTAAAAGGTGTACTATACAGTGTGGTAATTAAATATGTTGGAACCACAGCTGAAATTGGTTTAAACAATTTTAAATTTCATTTAAGATAAAATTGCAAAAATCAAAACTGAAGAAAAAAGGTTTGGTAAGAGTTAATAAATTTTTCGAGAGAAACATTTTCAAGACCTTACCTTAAATAGAGCTGGTTTTGTAACCTAATTCAATATATATTAAACATTTTCAAGGCGATGTAGAATTGACATGGTAAACAAACATACACTATAGCACTTTTTATCCATAATGTTTATAACCATGTTAAGCTTAATATATATTTTTAAAATTGAAAGTCATGGTTTGTATTCATGAATACTGTAGGACAGTGTTTCCCAAACTGTGGGTCATAAGCGAAATTTTGCGGGGCTGTGAAAAGTTCTTAAACTATGATTTTATTAATTATACAAAAATATATCACAAAAATGGAAAAGTGCACATTGTGTATGATAACATTGAAATTGATAAAACAATGATAGAATGTGTTAGTAATTTCTATCAATAAGCAATTTTTTTCACCATTCTAAGATGTGAAAATTTTTAAAATGTTAAATGGATCGATAGGCTTGCACTTTTACGCAGTTAAGGTGAAACAAAAACTTTTTGGCCAACTTACAGGACTTTCATCTCCATCATCTCTAGCTAAGGTGGTTCTGAAGGTTTCCACACTTCGGAGCACAGATTTGCTCATTTCGCGAGATGCCATCTCCTAAAACAGAAAGGTATTTCGATTAATTTTTTGCAATAATATTCAACAGGTTTTTGTTTTAAAGATATTGTACATAAAATTCATAGATAGGAGGATAAAATCTTAAATATTTTAGACAAACCTAATACCGGTATCTACCGTACGATTGCCCACGGGCGGTTATTTTAGGTGGGCGTTTATTTGGGGGTCAAGTTATGTAGATGAAAATTTGAAAGCATCTATGTTTTAATGCTCTTTAGTATAAAAAATTTAAAATAACCTCCCCAAAAAACCCAGACACCTTGAATCCGTATATAATAATTAAGACATCAAGTCCGAATGAGTTTGAAAACTATTATTTATTACAAAAATTAAATTATTTTTTGTGTTTGCAGGTACTAAATACAGTCTTACCAACCCTGGGCTATCTTACAGTAGATCCAGGTACTAAATACAATTTGTAATGAGATTTAATCTGATTGAGAGAGAGAAAAAAAAAAAAAAAAAAAAAAAAAAAAAAAAAAAAAAAAAAAACAAGGGATAAAGAAATTCTATCAAGAAATTTACTTTGCTCTAAGTATAACGAAAAAGTATTTTGAAGTCTAACAGTTTCAGGAAGTTTGCATGACCATTAACATTCAAAGAAATTCAATTATAGTTCGTACCTCTCCACCAGGATTCAGTAATGTGGTTTTCATAGAGTCTGATACAAACCACTTTTGAGACTTCATTACCAAATCAGTCGGAGGGTTGTGTGTTTGATCGCTTTCAGCACTCCAGACCTACAACAGACAAAAATTTAAATAAGTTTTCCAATCCTACCTCTATTTTCTTTTCTTGAAATAGTCAAGTTGAAAGTGTCATCTCAATTTGAAAACAATGATAGAAGAACCAGTCATGCATCAGATCACATATCCTTTTTAATAGTTCTTAAAAATCTAATTATTCAGCAATCCAACTTATGGAAATACTAGCTACAGAAAGAAATAAAAAGATCCAAATGAAAAATCTTTTCGGCAAAAGGAAATATTTCGAAAAGCAATATATTAAATTTTCATAACCTTAATAGTACAACATTTGAATAATGTAATGATTAATATGCTTAATAATTGTAAAACTAATGCAATAAATTTGTTTGAAAAGAAAGAACTTACTGTTACTGATGCACCAGGCTTCAAGAGAGCTTGACGATGGAACTTGAAAACAGTTTCATCCTCTCCAGCATCATGCTTTAGTTGCCACCCACCAATGGAAATTTCCTGCAAATAGAATATCACAATCTTCAGATTCTCTAACTTAAACTATAAGATTCAATTGAAAACAGTAAGGAATTTTTTTTTAAATAACACTAACATCAAATAATTATTTTTTAATATTTTTCAATTATTAAAAAAAAAAAAAAAAAAAAAAAAAAAATGTAAGGAAATTAATTAAAAAAAAAATTTAATTAAGTCTACATATCAAAATATACAGCTGTCAAATACAACTGAACAGTCCTATAAAATAAAAATGGCACTGGCAGAAACGTTTACAGTGAATAATGCAAAAACCAGAAAAGAAATTGAATGTCTAGGTCTAGGAGCCTGCCTCCCCATTGCACTTAAGAGGATAGGGTAAGGTCCATTGCCTGAGGTGTTCCAAAAAGGGAAGTACCAAGAGAACAAGACAACTTCTGGAACCATCCACACATACATGTGTATGTGTGTAAAACACTTTTCAATATCAATAAAATGAAATTCAAAGACTAGCATTCCAAAGGAAGTTATGAATCACTGACACCCACCCACCCAGCCCATTGGATTTATGACACTACCACTGAACTTTAAATTTCACTAAGGGTGCTGATTAGATATAATATCCCAGTTTATAGGCATATAATTGAGGTTTACGTAAAAAGTTTGTTTTGGCTTGGGGTGAATGACATATGTACAATCCAATAGTGTTAAACTAGTAAACTGATCAGTGTAGAGCGATGATCAGCAGATCATTGTTAGACAGTGATAAAAACATACCATAATAGGAGATGAATTGGAAATTATAAAAAAGTTTGGGAAAGGGGTGATCAATGGATAAGTTTTTGTTCCATCACTAAAAAGTATGAATTTTCAAAAAACAAGCGTGAATACTATTAGACAAAAACTAAAGGACCAATTTAGCATAAAATTAAATTGTAATTTGACCCCGCCACCCAAAATAAACAACCGTTTTCCCCCCATCTCATTCAGGTGAGTGTGTGCAAAATTTCAAGTCTCCACTACTAGGGCAGTGCCCATTCCAAAGGTGCAGGTTTGGAAGGGGCTGGACTGGAGCAGCCTGCCATAATAGTCCTGTAAAATAATTTTCTGTCCGTCGTATGAAACTATGGCTTTGAAGTATTTGGGTTACTTCTTTTCAGTGTTGCCAATTTAGATATTTATATCTATAATTTTAGATAAAAGATCTATAATTTTTTTTATATTAGATTTCTGATCCCCAAAACTTTAAACTCGACACTGCACTGTGTTATAACTAATATATCTGGCGAATGTCAACTTCGTACAATTGCCAGTTGTGAAGTAATCACAGCGCGCATGCACACACATACACACTTCTTCAAGTGTAGTTGAAGGTGAAGTCCAGATACATAAATGTCGGAACACGTGAATAACCTAAACCCAGCAACAGTGTTTAAACCGGTCTGTTGTGGGTAGTGATGATTAAAAATGGCGATAATTTTTATACTTTTGGATTGTACCATGTTAACTTGTTCATAAATCAACTATTAAAATTGAGTCATGAATGGCTAACCTCACTACTATACTATGCATTTTAAGTTAGAAACAGATTTATTCATCCACATCATACACGTGACAGTGGCGTGCTTTCATAGTGACTACCACTTGCCATTTTTGTTTTCAATGCAAGTGTTTTGTTTTGTTTACAATGCAAGTTATGTTTAGTGAATTCCTGACACGGAGGTGTATGTAATCCATGCACAGAAACATGATAGACATGGGGGAGGGAGACAAGGTATCAATGTAAAAAGAGTAAGGATAGCATGTGCATCACTCCTTGCTTCAGAGTTACCATACAAAATCAATGAATTGAGAATTTTCTATTCAGTCTCTTTTGTAAGGACTTTGTTAAAGTGTGGTTTATTTATCTTTTATTCAACCTTTTTCATTATATATCTCAATAAGCTCTTGATTAACCTTTCAATATAATATAGTCGAGTTGGCATAATTCATAAAAGGTGTTTATTGTTGTATATTTTCTAACTAAAAGCAAAACGATACTTTTTGCATTAGCTTATTGCATGCATAAAAGAAAAAACTTGCTCTAATTTCAAAAATTTGCAAAGAAAAAAAAAAAATCCGTCCAGAGGTTAAAAGAAAATAGCATTATCTATTATTATAAAACCTGCTTTCCAGATAAAATAAACATGAATTCTAAATATATTGAGACTATCCAGAACCAGCATTCCAAAGGAAATTATGAATCACTGCCACCCATACATGCTGTGTTGGGGGTGATCAATTAAAAAGTTGGGCTGTGATCACTAAAAAAAAAATGAAGTGGGCACAAACTAATGAACAATTTAACATAAGCTTACATTGAGAATTGAACCCCCACTAAAACCCTATTTTGGAGGGGAATTTTTTTTTTTTTTTAAAAAGAAGGCATTTTCCCTACTCATTGAGGGAGTGAGTGTACAAAATTTCAATTTTCTACTATGAACAGTTAAGGCTGGACAAAGTCCAGCTACATAGATACATATAAATGTGTGAACACATGAATAACCTAAACCTTTGGTAGTGGTGGTTAATAGATAACAGAGGATTTGATACAAACAAGAAAATATTTTCTAAGGTACATTTTATTCCAGTCAGATTCCTGACCTGAATGTATGAGTTAATTGCTTTCAATTGCTACTGAAACCAATGTTCAAAAGGAAAGTATGTTGTCATAAAAGTGTCAGAAAAAATTCTTGCAAATTTTTTATTCACATTTTTAATTGTAATTTTTTTGAAAATTCATTTATATCTAAAGTATATATTTTCTAATTATTTAAAATTGGAGCAGGAAACCAAAGAATCAATTTTAATGCAAAATTAAAACTTGCACGACACCAAATATTATTAACTTGTAGATCCCAAGAAAAAAAAATCTCACCTTGTCACCAGAATTTGATAATTTGATGAATTTTCCATCAGTATCAACATCTTCAATACTCAGAGCAGATTTACTCAATGCTTTAGATGCATAACCTTTGTTAGAAGAGGAAGTACTAAATTCTTCAGCGGTCCCTGTGGCCAGCTTTCGTTTTTTTGAACTTCTAACACTTCGAGAAATACTTTTCGAAGGAGTGGCGCTGTCAGATGCAGACAGGTTCAACCTAAAAAGGATATCACAAAAGAAAATAATGAATATCAGGAAAATAAGTAGCATAGTAAACAATTTCTACATATCCAATTTTCCCCATTCAAGGCAACATTAGATCTTTGCAAATGCAGACAGATGTCACATTTTGTATTATTAGGCTAACTGTACAATTCAAAGTTAATATTTATAATTTCTTGGTAATATTTAGATTTTTTCTTGTTTTGTAAAAATTAGGAACCTTGTATTGGGCCAGGATGTTCAATACTCATGGTTTTACAGAATGCCTAATAACTTCTTGTACTATTATTATATAAAAAATTAACATCACCTCTCCTCCTCTCCTTCCAACAATTTCCTATAGGCAGCAATTTCCATATCAAGTTTAACCTTGACACTCCACAGTTCAGCTGATTCTTCAGTGAGCTCAGCCAAAGACGCACGGAGCTGTGTGATTTCTTCATCACGGGAAGCCAGTTGGGATTGGAATTCAGCAGAATCACGTTCAATTTGAGCCTCCAATTCAGCAATGCGGATTTGATACTGGGCATTCTGTGCAAAGAAAATTGTAAAGAGCAATGATGTTAGGTGCTTTTATCAAATCCTCTCATTGATAACTATAAGTTGTTTGTCTATCATATTCTATACACAAGAATTGCTTAATAATAATAATAATTCAATTTTTAAAGTTAGAATTGATTTCAGCAGTTAGGATGGTTTTGTTGCTCTCATCTAACAGAATGCAACCACTCAAATAAAAAATACAGGTTTTTATGTCTGTAAGACATTTTAATTTGCCAGTTAGTAAACCATAGTGATCATTTTCTAACTATGAAGTTACCGAAGATTGAAATAAAATTTTAAAAAAAAACAAAAAAAAAACAAACAAAAAAACAAGCAGTTGAAGAAATTCAAAATGATAATCTAAAATTAATGGTTTCAATTTAATATGTGCATTGGTTCCTATAACTTTAGTTTAAAATGGGGACTGTCAAATATTCATAAGTGCCAGGAAACACATAATCATGCAAGTTTCATTAGTCTTTAAATGTCTGAAAATATGCAGTGGCATATTTTGAAATGTTCTTGTTCCAATATCTAGTTCTTTGCTGTTTAACTAATATAGTAGGAATCACATACTGCCTAATCATATTATACAATAAATATGACCTTTGATAACTTTAGAATTCACATAAATAATCTTTTTAAGCTATCTAGTGTTAACAATATTAACATACATCACACAAAGTAAATCACAATTAAAACCTTAAATTTGGAAGAATTTGTATTCTTCAGAAAGAAAAGAAATAAATATCTATTTTTCAATCCTTCTCCCAGCATTTGCGATCAAAAGCGAGTCAGTTATCACACTAGAAATAGGTTTTATAGTTGCTTGGGGATGGTGAGTATGAAACTTTTCATTGCTTTTTTGGTGGTGGGTTCTTTTTTCCTATGAATTTGAAAAAACAAAAAAGGTATTCAAGTACCTCAGCATCAATGACCCTGGCCTTTTTGATGCCAGATAATCGTGAATTAAGGGTTCAGTTGTGGGAACTTATTTTGTTGTAGGTTGCAGGTTGTTATTTGAACATAATCACTGCATGTGTCATTTTTTTTACCAAGTTTCACTGGCGATATTTCAGTATTTTGGGAGTTAGGATGCTTATTTTAGTCTTGTTTTGAAGCTATGATAGTAAGCTTTTGATATGTATAACAATGTTCCTAAAAATACTTATAGCTTGAATAAGCAACAAATTTGAGCTTTTGTTTTGTTTAAAAAAGAGAAAAATTTGACTTTATGCATTGTAACTAAGTATTTAAGTTTCATTGTAATATGCATCAGAATCAAGCTTGGAAAAAGAAAAAGAAAAAAAAAAGCATTGTAGCTGTAAACAAAAACAACTTTGATCACGATTTTATCAACTTTTTAAAAATGGCTTGTAGGGAAGTTATCATGCGCACCCACTCCTATATAATTTTAATAAAAATGACCCAGTACTTATTTTTTTTATCTCACAAATAGACATGTATGAACAACAAGCACATAACTTAAGGTATAAAATATGAGCTAGCAATCTATTATGCAGTAAGGTGAAATCTTTCAGATTGACTTGATATAATTTTTCAATTACCTTGATAATTTTAGAAGTTTTATTAAAAACTAAACATTAAGTAACATAAGACAAATCTCAGTTAGAACTGAGATTTATTAAATATTTATAGTAATAGATTTTAGTTATCTTGATGCTGTACTCTGCAAATCTCTTTTTTTTTTTAGGAGCGGTATAGAGCGAAGAGGAGAATTAACCTAGACAAGATGGAGCAGTAATAAAATTAAAATAAAGTGGGAAATGTCAATTCATCACATTGATACCAACAGGATAAGTATTAAATTCATGGAATAATTACTGTGAACCACTACAATAATTAATGCACAATTAAATGTAATTTGATTTTTTTTCTCCAAAAAAGTATTTGTTGAAGATCTCCAATATTTTGAAATTTTGAGAGTATGTAATACCCTTTTTCAATCTAGGTTTTCCACAAATACCCTGGAACTCTACATAGGGCTTTGGGGGTGAAAAGAGAATGGGCAGCTGTCACAAATAGCTATTTCCTTAGATTTTGAATTTTTGGGGATAATGTGGTTCACCAACCTAGAAGTAAAAACTGAAGCATTGATTTAATTGCTAACATTTGAAAATTCTATAATTGCATGATATCCACGTAATATTCTCCTAAGAAGAAAAAAAGGAAAAAAAGAAGAAAAAAAAGAAAAGAAAAAAGAAAAAAAAAAGAAAAAAAAAAGACAAAAATGACAAAATTAAAAAACAGACATACCTGAGCTTTCATACCATTGATCTCATTCATAAGATCATCAATGCGTCTCTTAGCAGATTTCAGCTCTTCACGGATAACACTGGAAGAACTAGAGCTCCTCTCAACTTGGCCTTGGAGGCTGGACAACTAGGAATGACAAACAATTTATTTGTAAATATCAATTTGAATTCATGTGGGGCCTTAAATCAGACATAATTTGGATGTCTGGTTTATTTAAATTTTAATCGAACGTACAGGGCTAAAAACAGACACAATGTCCAAAAACGGAGGCATCTGGCAAATTTTGTTAAGAGAGTGACTGTGTGTCGGCTAGATTAATAATTGTACCACTCCAAACTTATAACGGTTTAGGGATCTTCAGAGGAGTTAGATCTTGATTAATTAGACCTGAACTAATTAACTTTTTTTTACGTTATATAATTTCATAAAATATATATATGTTTTATATAGTTATATGATGTATCATGTTCAGTGTATATACTTGCCAATATCGTACACGTATACAGTATTAACCCCATCGGTTAACTTGGACAATTGGATAAAACAAACATCCTTCCCCCTATTAGTCAGTTTTAACGAGGGTTCACTCAATATAATTATCTTATTGGTCTTAATAACTACAAGAATAACTTACAGGAAAGAGTACGATTTTTCTTAGATATTGAACTTTTACTCAAGGCTAAGGTGTAAAGGTAAAGACATTTCATTCAATAAAACAAATAATTTGGTTAGATACTCATGAGTGGCATGAATAGTAAAATTTTAATCCAAACAGAACCTTTTTTATGCCCAAATTATTATTGTCAAGATAAAATATTTTATATTATAGTTACAAAATAGACATTATATGCTCATATGAACCACTTGGTCCTCAGCAACAACAAATGGCCTGTTTTGCACACTATAACAGTACAAGAAATAAATTAACAATGCAATTTAATTATGTTAATGGCTAATTATGACAATGTTAATTGTCATAATTAGAAAAAATGTTTTAGTCTATTTAAAACTCACCTTAGTTTCATAGAAAGTTTCAATTTCTTCACGGACCATCTGCAAGTGACTTTCATGTTCTTCTCTCATTTCACGAAGAGCATCAGCAAGTTTGTCTTCATATTCTGTGCTGATGCCTCCATCAACTTCTTCAGTGGATGTTGTAGTACGGACTCTGGTCTCATTCATTTCCTAACAAAGAGAATTTATAATTAATCATTAAAAGATTCGAAAAGCAAAAACAGGGCAAAAGTCAGCATAATAGTAATGCATCTGTCTCTTAAGAGACAACTCCCAATGAAGTATACGCCTGGTGATACTAAGTGACAGACTCATTTTTGTAATAATTTGATAGCTTAAAAAAACAAAAATAACAAAAAAAAAAAACTGCTGTAACTATTGATATAGGCTTTGAAAATTCCATGTAAAACATAAAAACTATTTGCTATAAGCTCTTTTCTTTTTTTTCAGGGGATTATACAAAGTATTATATTCCTATGAAAATGCTATTCTGAATAAAGTACCTTCTGAAGCAATAACATTAGTTTAAATGCAGAAAAAAAAATATCTTTAGACTACTTTTAATACAGAAGTGACTTGAACAATGATTACTGGAACAAAATCAGAAAATCTATTTGAAAAGATAGCAGTTAAGGTCCAAAAATTTTCAATGAGCACATCAACATATCAAATATCTGACCTAGTCATAATTCATAGTTAATGTACCATCTCACGAGATGGCAATACATGAAAACTAGTAACCAAACTACATTCCATAAACAATATCTGTAAAGCTAGTGAATATTAGTCAAGTATTTTATAAAATGTGATGCACTTTGACTAATGGCTTTAAATTCTTTATATATAAACCATCTCCTTGTATATATGAAATGCTTGACTCAAAAAGACATTAAAATAAATATATAGGTTATCTAAAAGTAATAAAAAAAAAAAAAAAATGTTTAAATTCAAGTGATGTAAACTTGAAATCATAGTTAATTGCTAAGAGGATTTAATCAATTAGGTTTTCCTCTGAAAAAAAAAAATATATATATACAAAGGTGAACATTCAATTTAAACATTAGTGGAAATAATTGCTGTTAGTGTGAGAGGCTATAATGTATTTGTTATTCAGAAAGAGATATTTGAGAAATTAAATTTAATACAAGACAAAATAAATCAAACTGACAAATGTTTGCAGCAATTTAAACAAGATTAGAAGTTTAAATACATATGTACAACTTGAAAGTGAAAATTTTAAAATGTACATAACTGAACTAACACTAAATTTTAGTACTTCAAATCAGTTGCCAACAGAGAAACAATCAAATTTATAAATAAACTTTAAAACAATTAGCTGAAATTCACACACTTAAAACTAATGTTAAGTTGTGCAAATGTTATGAAGTTTTTTAAAAGGATCGAAGTAATTTTGACCTAACCTTTTGTCTAGTGTTAATGAAAATGTAATTACTAAAATTATGCTAATACAAATTTGAATATTTTGTTAAAACATTAATACTCCGTCATTAAATTACTGATATTATATTTGTCACACATCTTAATAATATAATTGTTTTAATATGTCTAGTGACCCAAACATTGTCTTTACAATTTGTAAAGAGCAGATTCATCTATTGTCAATATTGTAACCATCTTCAAAAATTTAATGATTGGCATACAACAGTAGAAATATACAAACTTTAACTGAAAAGATTTTTTGCTACAATCCTACACAGGTTTGACATTCTAAGAAATACATGAATATGATTTTCTTGTATATTGACAAATAAGAGTTATAAGTAAATAATCATTTTTGTTGTAATATGCATCGTAAATTAAATTGTAGTTTTACTGTCTGTGGGTAATAGAAGAAAAAAAAAAAAA
>VCCN01003977.1:245651-261554 GCA_006491835.1 Architeuthis dux
CAACAAATATTTTAGACAATAAGAAGCATTCGCTGCTTTTTGGAGACAGAAATAATGTGGTTATTGAAGAATTGTTTTTTCTTTTTAATTGGTCATCATTAGATCTGTCATGTGTTTTGCTTACATAGAAATATTGGTGGAAATACTGTTTTGCGGTAAAGTTAAAACGAATATCATAAAGTTCCTGCAAATATTGGATCTTCATATGCCTTGGTTAACAACATTTCTATAATATTTGTGCTCCCAACTCTAGGCATTTAATATTATGCTTATATAAATAATGCCAAAATAAAGTGACAGCTTTCAAATCATTCTTCGGACAATTGAACTCCTTGTTGTTTGTTAACACAACGTTTCGGCTGATCCATTCTTCGGCCTTCTTCACGTGTAAAATCCAAGTGTGAGGGAGTAAACCGGGCCCTACCGTATAAGAGTTACCCCCTTTAAAAATAAAAACTTTTGTTTACCCCCATCACACACGCATTTTACACCTGAAGAAGGCCAAAAATGGATTGGCCGAAACAGTGTGTTAATAACACAAACAAGGAGTTCAATCGTCCAAAGAATCATTTGAATGTTAATGACCCTTCTCAAAACTATAGAAAAGTGACAGCTTATTTCAGTTTATTCCCCGTCTCTGCCTTTAAGTAAGGATCTATTGTTGATATAAAATTAATAAAAACTAAAATAATCATACATTGTGACAACAAAATGTATTGTATCAGTTTTATATTAATGCAAACCCATCAGTCAATAGCTTCTGTATGGTTTTAATTCCACAATTGCCAAAATGTAAACAACTGTGAGAAAAGGCACAATGTAAATAAAATTGTCATAAGTTTGAAGGTTAGAGGGTAACCTGCCTATAATTTGGTTTCTGGATTTGTTTATAATGTACAAAGAAATACGCCATTTAATATTATTTTAAGGTGTTCTATTAAAAGGCTGAATTTGAGCCAGTTAACAGGAAAGACAGCTGTAGTTTAATTGGTAAATCAAACTGATAATGGACTAAATATCAGCTGATAACTCTTAAATTAGGAACACAAACTATCATTTGAGAGCAAGTCTAGTCAATATAAGATATATCAACTTTTATAATACTCTATTTTATACATGGAAAGTAGTATTCAAAACAATAAGATTCACATATTTCTAAATAAATTTCAATAGGTTTTTAATTTATCAATTAGAATTTATTATAACTACTTGATGCAAAAATGAAAAAACTTATTTTGAACTTATACAAACAAAGACAGTTAATCAGGATTTAAATAAATAAATAAATAAAAACATCCTAAAATTTAAAGTAGTTTATTTGTGTTAGTTTAAGTCTAGTCATTTAAAACAAATAAGGACACGACACATAAAATTAAATTCCTGAAGGGGAAAAAATATGCATCTGTCGGTACATGGAATAGGTTTTAGCATTTTTCCTAACGGAGTTAAGGGGACGACAATGAAATATTTCTAATCTACCCGAAGAGGAAAAGACCCAGACATAAGTAAACAACATAGAAAAAGAGTACAATTGCGAGGCAGCAGGTCACAGGGGAGGAAGAAGCCAGGAGTTGGCACGTTGATTCACTTCAGTTTAGTTTTCTGTTTGAATGGGAATTTGAAAAATTATGGAGGGAGAGAGGGAGGTAAAGTGACTAACAGAGTGGGGATAAACTTGTTTCCTTTCTTTCTACTGTAGAAAAAAAAAGTATTAAATCAGAAAAATAAAGTAAATACACCAGATGTCTATATAGTATAAGACTTGAATTTACAACCGGTTTATTTCCTGATCTTTATTAGGAGCAGATGCTTCACATTTTAAATTTGAAAATACCGTTGAAAGGAAAGAGGGAAATCATCCGACAGTTAGGAAGTACTGCTTACTCTCGACATGTGAAGAACATGTGCACAATTGCTACTACAAGTACCATCGTTGCCAACTTAGATATAAAATATCTAAATTTAGATATTTTTTGTTGCGTTTAGACATAAGAAGTTGTTTTTAGATATCGGATATCAGTTTAGAATTTTTTAATGAGGCTCAGATATTTTTAGATTATTTTGGCTAAATCTTGATATTTTTAGATAATTGGTAAAGTTCAGGCCCTGATATCTAGATATTTTTTGCCTCAACATTTTGGATAATTTTCTGGAACAGCTAGATATTTTTGGATTTTTTGCATCAATTTTAGATATTAATAATTTCAAGAGTTTGCAACGCTGAACAACTGCGATGCCATGAAACCGACATTGTCAGCTGGAAAAAGTAAGTTTGTTTCATCAAAGAGTATTAAACTAAGATTTTTCTTTAAACTACTGAAAAAACTTATGTCAAATAAGGCATCATAAGATTTTAGCCGATATCTTTGTTCTAATATATTTTAGAACCTCTTACTAACCGACTGTAGACAATTTTAATACAATTTTCTGGTACATTAACAAAGGTTTTATCGAGCCAAATATTTTCATAGAAAATTTAAGAATTTGTCTATTGAGAAAAAAAAAAGACAAAAATATGAGAATCTCCCTAATACATTAGAGATAAAGATAACGTTTTATTTAACTATTAAAAACTATCCTACAAAACAGTGTTATCACTTCAAAAAACATTGAAGTCAAAAAACTAACTTTCATTATAAATTTTAAGATTGTCCGTAAAAAAAAAACAAAAAAACAACGTACAGTCGATCTGTGATAGATTCAGTGTTGCCAACTCAAAAAATATTTTCGCGCTAGTTTGACTGCTGAAAAGAGCAAAAAAGCGCTAAATGTTTTAAAATAGCCAGAAATGGCCAAAAACCACCAAAAAGAGGCTATAAATAGTCGAAAATTGCCAGAAAACGGCCAAAATGTTTCAGGCGAAAACGCGCTAATTTAGCACTGCCACAACAAGAAACGCTAAATCTAGCGCGAAACGCTTCAAATTGGCAACACTGGATAGATTATGGATGTACAAAGCAATCAGGACAAATACAAGAGTTATGGCTTTATCTTTAGTATTTTTTTTCTACACAAACTATTCTTTCAATAGACATGTCTTAGCTGCTCAGATGCTTTGTGAATAAATTTCATTTTAGCATTTTTTAATATATGTTCCTTGTAAAGTTGATTTAATAACAATCTCAGTACAACAGAAAAGGTCATAGCCCAACTGAATAAGAATTTAAAAGAAATCGCATTAATTATGGATAATTTGCCATACACAAGAGTATGAAATTAACCTAATAAAACTAGAGAAAATAGGTAGTGATCACCTGAACTTAATCTAAATGCTACCAAGTAGACATCTGTTGCTAGGGACACAGACAAAGATTTAAGAAAACAAAGCTCATAAGAGAGGGTTTCAGAATCATACAAAACAAAGCGATTAGGAAGAAGGTAGTCTACTGTTCATCTTGTGGTAGATCATTGTACACAAGCCAGAAAATTATATACCATCAACTTATTAATGGATATTGGATATATAAGGTGCGCATTTTCAATAATGGTATATACAAATAATTAGGTATTGAGAGAGATTAGCCAACCAGGTGAGCAAGTAGAAATTGTATACTGTCAATTTGTAAAACAAAATTTAGTCTGCCTTTTTTCTGTTATATTTTAGTGGGGGATCATGATAATGTTACTGTCATTTGAATACAATATGACTTTTTTTTATGTGAAGTTAAAGCATTATAATAATAATAAAAATATACTTATTTTATTATGTACTGATCAACATGCTTTACTAAGGATCGGCTTGACATTCTTAAGCAATATTTCTTTTCTCATACTATTGTGTGCCAGGATAATCAGTGACAAAATCAATTTAGTTAATTGCAAAAATAGCTAGATAAATTAGATGAAGTAAAGGATGAGCAGTACCACTAAGGTACCCTAGTAAAGATCAGTACCACTCAATATAACCAAGTACAGATTATTACCACCCAATGAGACCAAGTTAAGAATTAAAGATAAGGATGAGCAAAAAAATAAAAAATAAAAAAAGTTTTACAATAATTTATTAAATCCAATCAGACCAAGTAAAGATTGGTACCACCAAGAGTAAAATTGGTGCTGATCTTTACTTGACCCAAGAAATTTTAGCAATAGAGATCAACCTTTAATCTTCTGAAAGAAGTGTACACTAGAAAGACAAACTTATTTGAAGATGTAAAAAGGGCAAGTGAACAAAAATGCCTGTATTTATTTTTTTCAAAAACAGGCAGGTGACTTTGAACAAATCTTTAGCGAAAAATGACTAGGTACAAATAGTTTTGAAAAATTTACTTATGTTTATCTCACCTAGTGTAATTCATAGAAGAGATCTAGTCACATGTAAACCCTGGAACACAATAATTCAAAATGTGAGCCATCCAAAGTCACCCATGTCTGGGGTTACTTTGGACGAATTCAGTTAAAACATTTATTTTAGCATTAATAAATCTGATTGTTTTTAAGATCATAGCTGTTGTAAATGGTGAATTAAGCAGTACACTTTTCAGGTTGTTCCTGTTAGTTTACAGAATCAAATAAAGTTGATTTGGAAAGTAGAGACATTAATCCAAATAAAAAAAAATAAAAAATTTCTTTTTAAAAACCCACTTTTGATATCGGAGAAATAATCAAAGGATGACTTTTGCAATTTCACCCCGGAATACAGTAACCGATAAATCAATTTGATTCGACATTCAATAAGAACCAATAAAAGCCAAACTTTCAAGTCGCTTTAAGTTGATGAGTACTTTAAAATCCAAACTTATTCCAATGTTTACAATGGAAAAAGACAATAGTATACTTGAGGTATGTTTCTCAAGGAATTTGACATTTAACATGTGTCAACTTGCAAGGGAGTGGGACAATGTAATGAAAAGGAGCAAAGGAATGTTAAGTTTCATGAATGAGTTTGCTTATGTAGCTTACAAACCAGGAAAAACATCCAGTGCTGACATTGAGTACTTCACATAGTTATGCTTTCATGGACAAATAAAAGCAAGGAACATTGCATGAATTTTATGAGCCAATCAGATTAGCTAAACTCATCACACTTGTAAAAGGTTCAAATACCTTTGTTGAATAAACATACAAAATACACCTTTCCTATAAAATGTCCAGCTCCTTTTATTGCATACTTTGTATAAGGCAATTTTAAAAAGTAATAAATTCAACGATTTCGTTTTGAAAATAGGCATTATCAGAAATAAACAAGTTCTACAACCATTAAAACACAGAGTTACAAATATAACTACTATAAAATATGAATGAAATAATGTTGGCATATTTGGAAAGTAATAATTACAAATGATTTTGTAGGTTTTTCATCAATACTGTATGATTAAAATAGAAATGCAGCAAACAAATTAGAGTATTTTTTTTAAATTAATCCTGCCGAGATCTTACATCACATAATCTTCAAAATGTGATTTATATACAACAGATTAGATGTTTCATTTTAAATGCACAAACATCTGTTTAATAGAAAATAAGCTGATAATCATGTGAGCAGCTGGCAGAGGTAAACATTCAAACAAGAGAGTCAGTAATTGGCTTTATTTAAATTAAATTCTAACAATTACAGATTTTGACAGCTAAATTTTAGAGATTAAGTAAAACTTTCAATCTCTCAAGTATCAGCTTAAATATCACTTAACTCATAAATTTATTTATACACAACTGTATACTTAGCCAGTGCTTTTTTTTTTTATCTAAAAAATAATATTCAGATAATGCAACTTACCAACGGTTATCAAAAGATAATAGTCTAGTTACTCAACAATATTCCCGCCCGACATTATTTCACGTGATATAGTGCAGGTTTAAATAAATTAGTCCTGGCGCTGTAATAGGGCTCCGTAGGAATGTCTTAGTTGACTAATGAAACCAATTGGACATACTAGAGGGTCCTTCAGGAAAGTAAAAATAACTTGGGTAGACATTCCAGATCAGTTTCAAAGATTTAGCGTAAAGAAAAATTTTTTTTTTATCAAATATGGACATATTGCATATCGTTGGAAAGGAAATTTCATGCTGAGTAAAGTTCACATAAGAACCATATGCCTCAGAGCAAATCATTTTCAAACTATTTACAATCAAATGTCATAATCCCTTGTTTTAAAATGAAACACCAGTGTGGACTGATAGCTATGATATAGGGGAGGTAATTGTTGATGGATCCGCTCCAAAATGTAATCACTTCTGTAGTCTATTGCCCATTCTGCAACAAAATGTCAATGAGATTAATTGAGAACCTTTGGAGCTATTGGGTGGTGCAGACAGTTAGCTAGGACAATAGGAGGTAATTGTGCATGGATCCACTCCAAAATGTCACAGACTTCTTTTGTAGCCTATTGCCCACCCTTTGACAAAATTTCATTGAGAACTTTAGGAGATATCGTGTGAATAGATAGCTACAATGTACGGGAGATAATTGTGCATGGATCCACTCCAAAATTTCCTAATATATTGCCCACTTTCCCCAAAAAATTCATTAAGAACTTTAAGATGTGTGGACAGACGGGGAAAACAGCTAGGAATAAATAAAACGCTTCAACCTGAAATTTTGATACTGTTCTTTCTAATCTAAAACTAATCAAATAAAATTACTAAAAACTGAAACAGAGTGAACTTGCTTACACTCAGCTGAGAGTTCATTCCATATTTTGACACCCCTAAAAGCATCTTTGGCCAGTTATTTCAGGTAACTTTAAATCTGTATATTTATTTCGGAGGTTCCTAAGAGGTGCACATTGTGAGTCTGTTTACTTTATAGAATAATTAGGTCAATGTTTTCCTTACTGACCCATGAAATCACATCCGTCGCAAGATTTGAGAGAACCCAAGGGAGACTACTAATCTGATTTTACTCTTGCCGGTGGTGCTCGGCAGAGAATGGAACACAGGTCGGCAGAGAATGGAAATATTCTTGCTATCATTAAACCTTACTGCTTACAGAGAAAAAAAATAATGTGACAATATAATACATATATGTTAGCAACCAATCTTAAAGTTGTTCCCCCTGCTCATAGTTACATAATATTTTAGTGGCCTTAACAACGAGCGCATCATGCCACCTGTTACTCAGCATATAAAATATTCCTTACAATATCCTTCTATTCTATAAATATTGTTACACACCACACACTAATATATGTTATAATCTTAAAAATGATATTTTTTGATACTTAAAGGTTGAATATTATATAGCGTAATTAAATTTGTTCATCTGCGCATAGTTACACGATGTTATTGTTTTAGCTACCTTGAAAAGAGTATCGAGACAGCAGTTTTTCATTTATTAAAAACAACGGACAAACTTTGTCTATTATTCAACTTTGTCAATTTTTCCTGTTTGCAGACAATATCCAAGCCTATATTTCATATTAAAATACAATAACTTCCCTAAATCAACAGTAATTGACAAACTTACTAAGACAATTTGGCAGATTTTCGAATTTCTTTTTTAAATGCAGCCGCGCACTGCATCAAGGGATACAACTCAGTTTGTGGACATTGAAATAGTTCGGGAATATCCTAACTTTTTACAGAATTGCGAAATAATTACACGAAAAGAATATTGTAGGACATCCGTCATCCAGTAATTCAACCACATATTCAAAACCATCTAGAATGACTAAATCGTATTTTAGCATCCCAAATTATTGCGGACGCTTTCTCGTTCGTTTTATTTTTATTTTTAAAGGTTTAATTTAATTTTAAATTGACGAACGGGTTAGTGTTAATTTAGAATTTAAAGATATTTTTCTGTGATAATCCTTAAAAACACATGTAGATTTGCTCCCGCATCGATTCTCGCGAGTGTAAATTCTATTTAAATTCAAAAATTAAAACAAGACATTAAGCCTTTAAAATTAAACATTTAAAAATCAAAATGTATTCGTTTCGTTTAATCTGTATTCGTGCCCTTTCCTAAATTGCCAATCCACCAATTCCTCTAAAATGAAAGACATTTAAATTCAGAAATGACCTAAGGTGAGTAAATATTTGTAATATTAAAATCTTTACTTGTGTTGTATTATCTTTACTCGAATTGTAATAATATAAATTGTAATTCTTCATTTGTTTTTGTGAATGTCCTCACAACAAGCGCGATAATTTGGGACGCTAAACTACTAGATTCTAGACGTTTTTATAAATGTGGCTCAATTCCAATTGTACTAATATTAAACTAAACACTATATCAAATAGAAAAGATAAATTAAATTTAAAACAAAATTGTTCCACTTAATTCTTAAGTTAGTGAATATTTCCATGGAACCCTCTTTTGTCAGTTGTGGATGGGTGAGAATGTTTACTTTTCTTATCCAATCAGCGTCAAGATTCTTTGACATTGCACAAAATGACAAAAAGAAACTTGGCAGTAAATTACATTTCAAGACATTTCATTCACAGGAAGCTTGAAATATGACAATCATATTTAGGTTTGGATATAGTAAATAACTTATTTATTTACAAATAAACCATTAAGAAATTTGGAATTGTTACTAACAAATCCAGACCATTTTTTCCTTATTTTGTGTTAATTCCAGGTATAATAATACTTCAGATTCGACATACATGTTAAAATTGAAATTTCCCAATTATTATTTTTTTTTTAAATGGTCCTATCTAAAAAAAAAAAAAATTTACCAATAAATTCTAAAATCATTTCTTCATCCAGATGAATTGGAACTAAAGTAAGCTAAGAGGGGGTGAACATGGTTGAGTGAGATGTCATACAAATGGGTAAAGAATGTTTGCTTTTATTTATCACAGCCCTACAAACGTCAGATTCGAGAGAAGGGGGTACAGAAACACTAAACAGCTACTAAATAGTAAATAGTAATTTATGACCCATTTTCTCCGAGGAAAAAGAAAAGGTTGTTTTTTTTTTTTTTAAATATTGGGCATAACATCCCACTGGATAGATGTTGTGACCCACTTTTCTCTTCTTTCTTCCGAAGTCGTGTTGTTAGAGGTTTTATGATTAAATGAATATTTGGAGGGAAAGTCTGATCGACCAACCACAAGTTACGTGAAGTATACACACACATTAGTTACAAAGTACACGCCCATGTCATATTGGATCCCATTGGTATTCCTAAAAGTATTGAAGATAGTTACTGCTGCTGGGATAGTGAAATAACGTTCTGTCATTTTTTTCTGAGAAGTCAACATTAGTAAGAAGATTTTTTTTTAAAAATGACATCAAGGGAAAAAACGTGAACTACCTGTTGAGTCTTACTGGAGGTATATGGGAAGGTATGGAATATTAAACTGATTAGTAAAAAAAGTTCTAAATACTCTAGATTTGTCAAAAAAAACAAAAAAAACAACCCACAACAATTGAGCAAATTAAACTAAAAGTTGTGTACTCGCAGATTTTGTTATGGCATTATTCTTCATAATTTGTTTCTGGTAAATCGAGTCTTTCTAGGACTTTTTAAATATTGTAATTTCAAAATTAACATTTTCACCACACTTTGACACTTAGTCTTTGGCATTGTCTTCCCTCCCACCCAGTCTTATCTTTGCGTAAATAAATAATGGGATGAAAAAAAAAAAAAATGGCTTTATTGGTTGTTTATAAGGGTTAATGCTAAAATACAAGGAGGTGAGGAAATTATAAAGTTCAATGAAAGTATTTCCAACTTGAAAAACTCAACATTCGACAAAGAAAACAGAATTGTATATGATCAAAGAGCAGCAGAGGAACATACAAGTAAAAACAAAATTATTTGTCAATGGTGCACGCCCTTAAAAAGAAAAAAAAGTTTGGTTTGTCAGAGACATTCTGATTGGCTGAAAAAGCCGATCAATTGGAATGGAATGTCTATTTCGAAAAATGATATTAAACTCTAGTATGTACCAAAACTATACATTAACAGTGATTATTTGTTCAATTTTTTTTGTTTACAAAAAAAAAAAAAAAAGAAAAAAAAAGATGGTCCAGTTCCACCATTACTCACACCACCTACATACAATTAAAACAATCTCACCCAAACTTTTAGTGATTAAAAATGAATGATAAGCAAATTAACCTAAGAGCCTATGTTGTGACTTTAGGTGGAATGATTTTTAAAAAAGTGACGAAACGGAAAAGCTATCATCGTTTCTAAATTTGATTAATAATAGACACCCCCTCCCCCCGACAAAAGAGACAGCTTTACGGACTGGCAAAGAAATATAGAGAAAAAAAAAGTCATATCAATATTATCGACCATTTTAGTAGTATTAATGTAATTTGATCTGAGTTTTTCCTTTTAGTTATAAATAGCTTTTGTAGAGCGTTAGGCGAGTATTTAGACAAAAAGAATACTCCTACTTTTGTTATTATTAGAAATAATGTAACAAATACCAAAACAGTAGTACTACCACTGCTGCAGCTCGATTTAACCAACACAACAGACTGAATCGTCATCTACTGAAATATATCCAATAGACTAAAAACAGTAACACTTGACTTTTTATTTCAAGAAAAATGCTGAATAACGAAACTAAGTTCATGAATCATAACCAAGGTTTACTAGCAGCAAATTTATCCCCACCCTAAACTATAACAAAAAAAGGACATGCCTGTCGAAACAAGGCTTTTTAAAAAAGAATTATTTTACGTCTTATATAATATATATAACGAAAATTACTTCTGATGAAATTTAAAAAGGATTAAACAATAAAAAAAAGTGTGAATATTTCTCTGGATTTTCGAACACTGAACACATTCGAAGCTAAAGGTATCACGTCTATCACGAGATGAAATTCCAAAAATTGAAAAATTCTATTTGATTAACAAAGAGTTTTTAGTATGCTGTAGTATTTTTTAATTAAAAAGTTTCAAAACGTTGAAAAAAAAAAAAAGAAAAAATCTGAACTTTTAAAACAGGAAGCTAAAAAAAAACAAAAAAAAACGAACTAATGAACCATGTTAAAGTACAGAATATTTTGCATCATAAAAATAATTTAAACATTTTTTGTAACAATCTAACCGAAATTAAACTACCCATTATAAATAACAATAACTGAAGATAGAAGAAAAATGTCGCAGATTTACAGCTCCATTTCCCTTTCCGACATTGCCCCCACCCCTACCCCCAAAAAGTTTCTTCACTTTTTTTTTTTTTTAAAAAGAAAAAAAAAAGGAAATAAATATTTTTTTTCTCACTTGGTCATCCACTCGTCCGCTTCTGCTTTGTATTTTCCAGATTCAATTTGTAAACGGGCTTTCTCCTTGGCCATTTCATCGAGTAGTTTCCGAGCATCTCCGAGTTCGGACTCGTATAAGGACTTGATATTGGTCACCTCACGGGAAACAGTTTCCTCGGACGATCTGACCTGAACCATAAGACGACTATTTTCATTTTCCAGGTATCGGACCCGGTCAATGTAGTTGGCCAAACGGTCATTAAGGGATGAGAGCTCCTCTTTCTCTTGAATCCGACTTATTCGGGCCGGAGACGGGGCCCTGGATCGGCGTGGAGATGAATAGCTAGTTGAGGACGATGAAGCACCCGACACTCCGGGAGAATCACTGGACATAGTTGTAGTGGTCACTTTACGGGATATTCTAGTAGCCATTTTTACTTGTCACCTTTTTACTCCTTGAAAAAAAGACTTGGAAGTGATGTTATGCTTTTTTTGTCAAGCTATCTTATCTTTGTTATTCAACTCTGGGTGTTATAAGTGTCTACGTTAGATATATAAATCTATATAAGTGTAGATCTGGACTTAACACTCGCCTGGATTCGACGACCCCTAGATGTTCGGTTAAGAAAGTCGCTGTACGTGGTATTATCGACAAAGGTGCTTAAGAGAAATGATGAGGTAACAAACCTACAGGCTGTAGGAGAGCAATATGGCCGGCAACAACGTGCGCGCCTTACCAGTGCTCACGTGACCCACGCGCCGGTCGGTACCCAAAACACACGCTCTTTCTCTTTCTGAACCTTCCCACTTATAAACTCATAGTCTATCTATTTTGTCCCCCCTCCGTTTTCATTTCCTTACTGACTGATATTATTCTCTTAGCTTTTACACTGACTGTTTTGTCTGGTTCCTCTCTATACGCTATATCTATCTATTATTTATATCTGTCTCCGCCGGTTCTCTCCTCTTCTTAACTCGCTTTTCTAGACTACCATCCTTGTTTCTTCGCCCTATGATTTTAGTTACTTTTCTTTCCCAGCCCCGCCCGTGTATATTTCATTTTCTGTCAGTCCATCAATTTCACCTCGGTTCTATGATAATTCATAGATTTTATTGTCATTACCTCTTTTTTTTAACATAAATCATTTTATTGTTTGCCTCTCATTCTCGGTCTTTATGCTGCTTCCGGCTTTGTGCTAATTTATTTTTTGTTTTAACGGTAACTCATTTTCTGATTTTCCTTTCATCCAACTTATAGCAATTATAATAGCTTTTTTTCCATTTTTTATCTGCACTTTTTGTAGTGATAATTTATATTTTGAATACCGTGGTGTGTAGTATATAATAGATATACGACAGTTTAGCAAATACATTTAGTAGTCACTTTTGAAATGATTCTCTCCCTTCATTTTTTTCTCAACTTTTAGCACTTTTCGAACATTTTCTTGAAAGTCTTTCATGATGTAGGTTTTTTTTACAAAATGGACAGATAACTCTCCTACTTTCGAGCTCATCCACCATCTCTCAATTTTCTAAAAATAGAACAGGTCATCTTATCTTAAAATATTTGAGTTGCAACCAAATTTTTGGGTAAGGAATATCAGTTTTTAGACGTATAAAACACAATTACATGCTTTTAATACCCCAAGCCAATATAATTTCTCCATGTCTTTATTGTTCTTAAATTATAGGTGTCAATTAGAGTTGCGGAGAAAATTAGAGAATAATTAAAACTTGGTATTAATTTCTTGTTCTTGAGCTGTCCATGTTGAAGTAAGTTCACAATTTTTATGTTCTTACTGTTTACAGTGTTTTATTTGGTTTACAATTAGTCACAAAATTTGTATCGTAAGTTTGTGTTTAGAGCTGTTTTAAAAATATTAATGAATGGTTGCATTTAAAAACAAGAACCATAAGTTCAATGATGCGTCTACCATCTGTCGTAGGAGGAGGAAGATGTCAATCAGACCTACCAACTCTCCCGCATTTTGAAGCCATGTGCTATTCCCCCCCCCCCGCCGCAAGTAATGAATTTGTACGAATCTAACGCATTGAAAAAAATATGCCTATAAAACTTTTTCCCCTCCTAATTGCAGACCTACGATGTCTCCCGCATGCCTCTCCTTTTGTTGATTATCTTGATTTAGAATTATGTTAAGATAGGTTTTCAATACACTGAAATAGCTGTTTTAGAGCTTGTAGAATTGAAAATTTTCTTTTTTAAGGAAAACTCCCTCCTGAGAATTTCTAAACCTTGGCAGGTATAGACACTGGTTCACCTGAAAGTCTGGACCAAGTTTCATATCAATCCAACATGATATGGCTGAGAAAATTGATATTTAACATTACTAGTTTTGGTAGTAGTAGCAGGGGAGGAGGAAGATGAGGATAGTTCGCCCAAACATCTGGACCAAATTTCATATTAATCCAACATGATATGGCTGAGAAAATTGATATTTAACATATTAGGGACCGACCGAAAAGTGTCTTATAGAGATGTATTGAACGCATCTAAAAATAATTTCAGAGTCTATGCAAATATGTTTAACATTTACAATAATAAAAGTAATGATTTAAACAAGATTGTTTGGCTTAACATTATGCATTGCCTATTCCAGAGGTTAGTGGTTGAAATGCTGGTCTTGTTGATCATAAATCTTCAAGTTCATCCTTTATTGACAGATAAATAAGATAAATAACTGACTATAGAATTTGAGTTAACAAATTTTGTTTTTGACTATCTCTGTTTTATTTTAAATAAAATATGTAATAATCACAGTGTATTATGAGCATTCAGATAACCAGTAGAATTGTGTATCCACTTGAAAACAGCAACAATTTAAACATGTACATATTTACTAAGTATGGGGTACACAGTGATGATTGAATGGCCTGTAAGGGTAGTTTGCTGATTATTGTTTTACTAGTTAAATCATGGATATATCAAATACATCTACACACAAGATACTGGTTTAAACATTGTTACTGGGTTTAGGTTATTCATGTGTTCTGAGATTTATATGTATCTATGTATGCAGACTTCGCCCAGCCCTAACTGTTCATAGTAGAAATTTTAAATTTTGCACACACACTTTCTTGAATGAGTAGAGAAAATGTTTTTTGTTTTTTGAAAATTCCCCACTAAATATGTTTTTATTGGGGGGTTCAATTTGTAATGTAAGTTTATCCTAAATTGATCCCTTAGTTTGTGTCCAGCAGAATTAACACTTGTTTTTTTGAAAATTCAAACTTTTTAAATGATCACCCCTAACACGGCATGCTGCTTAAAGACATTGGTTTCTATTGAGTGACTAACCAGACCTGTTATGACAAAGTCCCAGCTCCACTTCAACAATCTCACCCCATCAACTAGGGTGGCAAGACGTCCATTTTTTACGCCGGACAGTCTGGCTTTTAAGCACTCTGTCCTCCGTCCGGCACAAGGTTGCACCGGGTGTTAATTTGCCTTCCTTTTTTGTGGTCAGACTTAAAAACTTATTGAGATTACTTCAGATATGCTTAAAACATTGAGAAGTGAAAGCCATAAAACAGTGGGAAGTGAAAGCAAATGGCAACTACATTTCTTCTTACACTCCAGGATATCAGCTATCAGATGTTTAGCAATTTAACGTTGCTCTGATTTAATTGACATGGGGACTGTCTAATACATGACTTGTGATACGATTCTGAGAAGATAATTTTTTGGTTCATTACTAGGTTTGAGCATTTATAATTATTTTTATTCATCGCTTAGAATTTATCGATCGATTGGCAGGTTCAGGAATTAAATGATAGGGGTTATCATCAAATAAGAATATAATGTATTGCCTTTTGGGGATTACTAAGAGATAACTCATGCTAGCCTGTTTATAAGATTACTGTTTCTTTCAAAAGTTAATGAGGGTTCTTATCTGCCTAAAGCCAATTTATGTAGCCAGTGCTGCGAAACAAATTCCCTACTTAGGTGACAAAACATAGGGATACAGACAATACACTCCGCAATGTCAGATGTTTATTAATTGACCATTGCTCTGATTTTGTCAACATGGGCGGCTTTCAGAGAAACAAATTCTTAGATGGATTCTGATTAGCTGAGTTTCCGCTTAAAGAGGCTGTATGCGCTTTCAAGTGTCAAATAAAATTTATGTTCCTAATTTTTTACAATTGTAGTGTAAAAATAAATATTAATTTATTTTGGTGCTTTATTTATTTTATTCCAGACATGAATAATAGCAAAATCGACTGTTCTTTTCTTGTCACCATTGAAAGTCAGCTGTTAAATGTCAAGTGTAGCCTCAGGTGACACTTAGAGTGTTTGTTTAGCCTTTAGACCACTTCGCCAGGCATGTATGATTGACAGGTCATCATAAACACCATCCAGCATTTTCACTTTCTGCCAACATGACAAAATTTGCTGATTCAAAATCTAAACTTTAAATTTCTTCTGTAAATTATTTTTAACTTATGATGCCAACATAAATTAATATGCTTCTAAAATCTGGGATATTTTATTGTGTCATACTGTTTTTTAAAAGTATAGAAAATCACTTCTTAAAATTGTCAAAATTTGTAAAGATTATTTAAAAATTACAAGAAATTGCTTTTAGTTATGATTTACTGATGATAATCTATTTAAAGTTTTAAATTTTTAATCACCTCTACCCAAAACACTGGTTGCTGGGTTTAGGCTATTCATCTGCACTTGTTGTATGGCGGGTGGGTGTCACCTTTAATTTAGAAACAGTCACCTCACCTCTGAAATGCGAACTGCACCTAGCGCTCAAT
>VCCN01003977.1:300525-315082 GCA_006491835.1 Architeuthis dux
CCTTACCAAATTTATTTTGTTTATATTGTTTCAAAATTGGCTGACTTGGTCCAGTTTTAGTGATATTGATCTGCGGAGCCAGTGGAAATTCATGGGACATATTCACTTCGTCGTCATTTTCGTCACTTGAAATATTTTCAGATTCGAAGGCGCAGTAAAGACTCGAGTTTGTTTTTTTTGCGATATCCTGATCGTCAATGTCAACAAAGCTGTTCTTGGCGATAGTTTGGGAAGTTGTGTGGATTATAGATATATCACCTTTATCATTATATGAAAGATGTGGCGCTGAATGTTTTTTTCAAAAACTGCACTCAGTGTCTGCTGCGATTTTTCGGGCACTGGTGTAAAAGTTACAGTCTGAACGGCATGGACAGTGCGAACGTGTTTTTCTTTGTAATCAGAGTATATTTGCTTGCCGCATTCTGCATCTTACACACAACTAATAGGTTACCAGTAGGGTACTAATAACTAGTAGGTTACTAATATTTAAATTCAAATAAAATGAAATAAAAAGGTAATAGCATATTTTTGTTCGTAACTTAATTTTTTTAAAGAAGATTTTAGGAATTATTTTGATTTATTCATCTTTAACTTCTAGAAGTATTTAAAATAATTATTTACTGAAAATCAACCACAATTTATTTATTTAATTATTAACGCCACTTGTTTTATATACTTTGAGTTAGATTTAATTTATCTTTTTAAACGGCTACAAAATAAAGGCAGGGAAGAGAGTTAAAAATAGAAACACACACATATGTGAATTACTTTTATAGATAACGCAGGTAGGGGGAGAAAGAAAAACAGCATCCGACCTTCCCCACATATACCCAATCCCAAAATGTCACTAATGTCGTTTAAAGGAAAGAAGAAAGAGAACTTACGGCTTTCCTCAACCCCATCACGCAGAAAGGGAAACTGTAAGAATTTTACACCAACTGTAAAAATGAAATGAATTAGACAAACACATTCAGTAGTCAATCAAGACCAGCTTCTAATAAGGACTTAACAATATATCAATTTCATATATGTTGTCATTTTTATAGCAATGGTATACCAGTTGTGATATGAATAAGAATGAATATACATTTTAATTAACTTTTGCTAATTTGCCATCATTGTTAATTTGTTAATCTTTTTGCTTTCTCTGCTCGATTTTTTTCTTCTTGCTTTGCCCGAGTTTCCCCCACAAACTCTCGTCTCGTACCCCTATGGTTCTCTCAGCATTGCCGTAGTCATGCATCAGGGAATAGCTCTGTTTATCACCTTGCAACGCTTTTTCCCCTCTCGTTCGTGTTCAGCTGCTGATGCAGACAACGTTCTATCGTAATGTTTTCAACGACTTTAAATCTTTTTTTTTTCGAGGTAAAAAAAAAATTTGAATAGGCACACGACCTGGATGCATGGCAATATGCATCTTGAACCTAACAGTCCTGGTTTCGTTGTGCAGATTTACTATGACTCCAGGACAGACAAATTTAGCATTGTTGAAATGAAGTTAGTGCCAACATTTCAGAGAGAAAAGATAAGAATTGTTTTCTATGCTTCATACTGAAAATACACTCAACTTTTGAAAGTATAAACAATCTTTTCAAAGCCATAGAACACAAACTTAAAATTAATGTCGCTGAAGTTTAAAAAGTGAAAATAAAATATTATTGAAAAGAGAGGGTTTTTCGTTTATTCTCCGAATAGTATTAGCAGAAAATTCACGTTTAAATCTAATATTTCAGTTAGAACTTGACCATTGGATCTGAAGTATAACCAAAGAGTCTTTGACGACTTACCAGTGGAGAGGAAAACACCGATCTCGCCTTTAGAAATAATTCAAGAAACTTTGAATAAATACGAGGAAGATTTTATAACCGAAGTACATTTATTTTATAAATGTATAAGGACTTTCATGGTAATATTACGAAGAAACGGATCCTAAATCCGTGCAATAAAAGAATTCAACGTTTACAGATAGTTCTAAGAATTTTCTTTCAATCTTCAAAATAAATTCATATTTTCTCCAAAGATGTTTAGTGCTGGCTTTAGGGCAGTGATTTGGCTACTTATCACCCAATCGACCGACCAACATCCCTTCTTAAATGTGCCCTGAGCTTTTACAGGACACATACTTTGTTCTTTCTCTTTGAATTCAAGGAAAAATTATTCTCTTATCACTATTTTTAAAAACAGATACACAGAAGTAAAAGCCAAGACCTGTTTCCCGCTTTTTATGATAATAAGATGATTTTTTAAAAACGCTTCGTATCAATGAAGACAGAATATAATACGATATTTCCCTTTCAAGCGACAAGGCTAATTGTTAAATAGGTCAACAGGGCGAAATACTGAATGCATTAAAAAATAAATGAAGTAATAAAATGGTTTCGCCATGCGAAACTTCGTGCAGGCGGCTATGAATGAATGAATGGCTTGGCTTCGCGAACGAAGATTTTGTGGATGGTTTTCCACAGCATTTGGATCATAGACGGTGGGGCCAATGTGCGGAGTAAACCTCCAGCCTGAGCAATGTAGTTTTAAGGTGAAGTGCGACTTGCCCAGGGTCGACCCCACCCTTTAAAGTGAGGGTTTGCATCCTATGGGCCACCGGATAGGAGCAGATAGGAGCAGAGCCCATAGGTCGTAGGTTTGACAGGAGTGTCCTTCTCCTGACAGATGCCCAAGCTAGCTATGGGGGTCTGTCGCCCCCTTGCGGGAATGTTCCGACAGTAAAGCTGAACTGGTTAGACAGAACGTGAACAACCCGTAGCTGGTAGAAGCCTGAGCTGGCTATAGAGTTCTACCGACCCTTTGAAGTAGAATCAGGAGAGAACTGCTACCTGTAACTTTGATCACAGATTTTCATGATAGTGCGGCTGTCTGCAACTGTAGGTGCAGATCCTCATGACAGTACGGCTGTCTGCGAAGTACGGACCCTGGTCGCTCCTACATTGAGCAGATGTGCACTGACTATGGGGGTTCTGCTGACCCCGTCAGAGCAGTGACCCGACAGTATAGCGGCCTGGGCAGTTTCAAGGCCAGACCCGAATCACGCCCTTATGCAAAGAAAAAAAAATGAATAGCTGTTACAAGATAAGTTGAAGCAAACTAACAGGTTGGTTGGCGTTTTCAATTATACTTTTGAAGACGACATTAAAATGTTATATGCCGCCTGGTCGAAGATACCATCCTATCATTCCACTTGTCACCCTTCACTACCCTAAGCACACTTTCATTTCATTTCATTTTTTTAAAATGGTTATTGGCTTGAAAAGGACATTGTTTTGAGGGACTTTTATTAGTTTGACCATTTGGTTCCCTTATTTCTTTAAGTCACGACTTATAAAGAGTCCACAGGGTGCCATGTCTCTTTGGACGAGGAATCGTCTGACCTGTCCTTCATAGGCAAGTGTCTAATACTGATGGGTTTCGGAGAATGGTTCGCTAAAATTCTTCTCTGCTATCATATGTATTTATAATGTTTGGGGCCTCTAGATTTACTAAGCTAAATTAATAAGTTTCAATTTGTTTTGTTTTTGTTGTTTTTTTAAACCAAGCAAGCAGAACTGAAATGGGAATGAGCCATTTACAAAGAAATACAGTTGGTTAGAGAAAAAACAAAATTATTAGGCGGCTATAATTAATCAATATTGGCAAAGGCAGTGGGGGAAAAATCAATGTCACGGCGAATGACAAAATGATTCATCCAGCAAACAACATTGAAAGAGAAATTATTTGGGCTTTGTGTACGCTTCTTTTTGAGAACTGCTCCGCCAGAAGTGACCATGCTTAAATTATTTTATCAGGTTAGAGTATTAAAAAAGTTATTCTGTTCAAGCTTCGGACACAAAGAATATCAATTAATGTGCTAGCGTTTATTTGTTTGTTGCTTTGTAAAGAAAGTTACAGAATTTGTACAAGTTGCCTCTATGTTTCTGTTAGGTTTCCCCTTTATATATTTCAGGATTATCAGCCGTCCACTGCTGGACAAAGTCCTTTCACATCTCCTTCCATGACGACCTAGATTGTGCTGACCTATGCCATGTCTTACCGGCAAACCTTTCTATGTCATCCCTCCATCTTGTGTCTGGTCTTTTCCTACTGTGTTTACTGTCCCAAAGGCACCAATCGGTTATTCTTTTGCCCCATCTATTGTCATCTCTTCTTGCTAGATGACCAGCCCATCTCCATTTTGCTGCTTAATTATTTGTATAATATCCTACACTCTAATCCTCCCTCTGATCCATGTTGATCTTTTTCTATCTCTTAGAGTTATCTCTAGCATTGCTCTTTCCATGGCTCTCTGTGCTATTCTAAGTTGGTTTTCAATTCGTTTTGTTAATTTCCATGTTTCACATCCGTAAGTCATGGCTGGTATTACGCTTTAAGCTCATTAGCAAGGTGCTCTTCAAAGTGTTTCTATCCAAACCGAATGCTTTCCAACCTATCGTTATGCGTCGTTTTATTTTATAAATTTAAATAGAAGCATATCACATATATGTGTGTGTTTGTGCATATGCACACATATTCTTGAAGATACACATGTACTATGAACACACATGCGCACACTAAAGTGGTTTCTGAATATTTTTGCTGCATGAAAAGCGACCCGAAACGGTTACTTGTTCTCTTACCCTCTAAAATAACCCTTGGTCCTTATTTCTTTACGTTTCTTCCTTTTTTTGACAGTGGCTACACATGCCCGTAAGGAATCATAACTTACGTGGACACGCCGCCATCAGATCCGCAAAAATTTGGAAGTTCTTCGATTACTGAAAGGATACCCACACCCCCTAAAAGAAAAAGAAACACTGTTAATTGAACATTCACTGCTAAATTAAAGGCGTTTCTTTCATCAAACCAGAGAGGTTTCATCTCATATACAAGGATATACATGTATCACTTAGTAAGAACTCAAAGAATCCAATTAACATACTCTGTTGGGAAAATACCCCATTGTAACAAATATGAATATGCATTGCATTTACATCAACAAGCAGTACAAAAGATGTGAACTGTAACAGCTTACTCAGGCCTGTGCCCCACCCAAAACAGTGGCCTGGCCCTGTTGGCTGGGGCCTAGAATACGCCGACTACATCCCCTGCAGAGGGATAAGAACTCCACAAAAAAAACAAAAAAAACAGGGGCCACCAGTTTTTTCACCAAAGTCGCAAGACTCTAGTTTTGAAAAATAACATTTCACCAAAGTCGCAAGACTATTTTGTTAATAAATTTTAAACTGATTTCGGCATTAGATGACCCATCAAGGGGTGATATGCCGTTAAACAAATCAATCAATCTATCTATTAGGGAGACAAAAGTTAGAAAGATTTTCCTTATATAGCATGTTTTATAGAGTTAATGCACGGATAATCAAAATTAAACTTATTTGATAAGTAACAATAGATTTAATGTAATAATATTGGTTCATATATTAATGCTTAAGAAAAGGAATACTTGCATATCGACTCGGTGTCTTAAACATCTGAACGAAACCTAAGGTTAGCTTTAATCCCGAAACATACTTATCTATACGTATGAGTGTACATATGATATTATGAACGCACGTGAACGCGCGTACGCACACACACACACACACACACACACACACACACACACAGACATCCTCATTGAAGACAGTTTGAACAAGTCTTTTTGACGCAATATATCAATCTTGTGTACACATGGAAAGATAGATAGATAGATAGATAGATAGATAGATAGATAGATAGATAGATAGATACACACGCACACCCAAACATTCAGATTTCCGATTTGAGCATCGAACTGAATGCAGACAGATTTTCAGTTGTTAGGTTCGATCTTGACGATAAGTCGTTTGTATTTGTTACACATATTTACTTGCAGAGAGAAAATGATCTCAAAGATATCTAACCCATGAAAATTCGTAATACTCTGAAGCTACAAATACCTACCTGAACATATAAATTATACATTAAAATCTCCTGGCGAGAAATGGAATTAGAAAAATCGCAAAAATTACAGCAAATCGATTTCAAGTCAAAAATAAATCAACATCTGGCGAATATATTACATCTGTAATAGTAAACTCTTTTTTTATACCATTTAGTATTCTGTTATAACACCAAACGTATACATCTAATCAATATTAGGATCAGTTTTCTCTTCTTTGTAGAAACGTACTTTGAAGTACAAGTTGAAACGTTTGGGGTTTTTTTTCTACCTTGATATGTAGCAGAGCGGTCTGGTAGAGGGATAGGTAATAGAAATACAGCCTTTCTGTGTGGTAGTACAAAAGTGATTAGAGAAACTTTGGTTGGAAAATCTCCCCGGAGAGGTCAACCTGGGGGTGGCAGAGATTTGACCAACGTGTGGATTTGCTGTGCGCTGATTCGCCGAGAGGAAGCAAAGTGAAACTTCTGAATTTTGGGGGGACTTCAGTTGAGAGTTAGCCGCTGACCGCAAGGGTGTAAGGTCTTGGACATGCGACTGCTATTAAGAAGAGTTGACAAGGGACGGGGCGACGAAGAGAGATCACAGGAGATTGGAGAAAGAGAGGGCGATGGGTAGATGTAGCAAACAGTAATTCGCTTTGTTGTCTTCGCATTTTTATCGGGCAGTTTATAAAAACTGCAAATAAATCGAATTCATATATCACCTATTTTTCGCATCGTCTCGCTTTCTTTCGGTGTGACCAACCTTCCCATTTTCAGCTGATGATCCTAAGACCTGGCGGAAGAACCAATGACTGCCGTCCACGTCTCGTCCGGGGCCGGAGTTTCAATTACAACAGTAATTTGACGGTGCACCACACGGGTGCATTGTTACATAACGCGGGTGCATTGTTACAGATAGTTTGATACGGTTTTCATTTCTCAAGGTTTAAATTTCATAACGGTTGGCTAATAATAATAGTTTTAATTATTCTTTTGTCTTGTAATAACCAACTCGTGTCTTATGCATTGTGGCCTTATTGATTTTTGTCAGAATAAGTTGTAGGTTCCTGGTATCAATTCAAGTGCTAAAATAGTGCGTAGGTAGGCGTGTGTTTGCGTCACGCGCGAGCACGCAGGCGAATGTATATATACCCCGTGAGTGAAAGATTTCAAAAACATAATTTTACCTGACCTCGTGTTTCAAAGTCGATCATGAGCCGGCTCGATATGATTGTCACGTGCTTGCGCAGGACGATCCCCGAATCAGTCCTCCATGAATGTTGTACGCTTGCGCAGGGCAATCGCCGAACACTTCCAAACAAGCAGCACATTCAATTAAATACTCACGAAGCCGATGATTTATTTTTAAAACAACTTGGACGAGTCTTTAAACAATTAAGAAGCTAAAATCGATCCGACGTTTCTACTGGAACCTCGATCACTGAGACATTCAATCCTATACACTATCATTTGAGCACACGGCGTAAGACACACGTACAGATTAACAACAAGGCTTTGCGGATTTCAACCCGATGTGGCTTCCACTCAACAAATCCAAACCCGACAGAACAAAGACACAGAAACACCAGGGCCATGCGCTATAAGGACCACCCCCTTTAAACATAATTTCTGTTTAACCCATCACACTCGGATTTTACACCTGAAGAAGGCCGAAGAATGGATCGGCCGAAACGTCGTGTTTACAACACAAATAACAAGAAGGAGTTCAACCGTCCGAAGAACCATTTCAATAACAAGGCTTTGATTACCGATTTTCATGCCTTAATAGAACCGAATAAATATTCATCATTTGAACCAATATCTGCAATTGCTCGCTACAGTAATGTAATTTTTAAGAATCGACATTCTGTGTTCCTTTTGCAAACATTATTTATAGATATTCAACTATAAAGGTCTGTTTTAATACAACGATATTTAATTTATTTTTAATTTTAATTTATTCTAATTATTGGATGACGTATTCTAACACCGTGAGTTTACTCTTTATTTTCCGTTGTCGTGGGATTACGGTCCGAGAGAAGTTGTAATAAAAAGCAAAAAAAACTAGTCGAAATTAATAATAGTAAAAACGTCTGCTTTCTTCTTTATTAAATGCTCATGCCAATTAGCCAGTTTTCCTAAGATCTTACTCCTTGACTGCGCACGCAAGTGAGCAAGTAATGTATGGCTATTTCAGTCAGTGATCTAATTTTAGTTACTTTTGATAAGGCTTAACTATTTATGGCATCATAGATTTTAGAAGTATAAAACTGAATGTAAACTGGTAAGACCTTTTGCACATGTCAAAAACAGAAATGTCTCATCTAGCTGACTGTGTACTGATAAGCCTCATAATATAGGTTTCCAGGACGGAACCTTGACTTTTTAAGTCACCCGTCTCCTGCTGTACCAATAAACCTCACGCAAACTGCTGTACCAATAAAACTCACGCAAATCTCACGCAAACTGTGGATATGTTATTGTTAATGTTGCTTTTGATTGAACTGACCAAGAAGAAGGAATCGAACAATAGGGAGAGAGGGGTGGGGGTCGATTTTAAGAGAGACAAGGGAAATTGAGAAATCGAGAAGCCATGCGTATATTGTATATGGGAATCTATTGCGTTTTCTTTCTTGCAAATGTTACCGTTACTTTTCGATTAGACGAATCGTACTAACATTGAAATGCAGTATTGAGCGAACATACGTTTAAACACAAATCGCCACAAAATAACAGAATTATGTAAATACAATATATAATGTGATTGGGTAAACAGAAGTTTTTAATTTCAAAGTAGGTAACCCTTATAACGCAGGATTCGGGTGTTTCTTTATCCTTGTCTTGTCGGGTTTGGGCCCGTTGAGCAGCGGAAGCCACATCCGCACTCGTCTTATTAATGCATTCAGTCGACATGTTGATATGAGCTGCCTCTTTGATTTTTCTCTGTTTCCAACCGCGTTCTCTATCAATAATCTGGACTTCCTCCCAGAGAGGAAAGTGGTCGCCTTTCTCTCTCCAGATATGGTCAGCCATTCCAGATTTTTCTATCTCGCCCTTGATTATGGCTTTTCTGTGTTCTTCAAGTCTGCCTTTGAGGGGGGCGGCCTGTTTCCCCAGTGTAGGTTTTTCCACATTTACAGGGGATGACGTAAACACAGTTGTTTGTGAGTTTCGGATCGTGAATCGGACCCACCTTGCTTAGTAAGTTTCGGAGTGTGTATAATAAAAACAGTTTTTCTGTTATAACGTATGTGTGTTACCGTAACCCAACAAAACGGCACATTGTAGGCGGAGATTCTTTTTAGCGCTGCACCCTCCAAATGCTCTAATTTGAATAATAAAACGAATCCGGGTCATTTTCAACTATAACATTATGTTTTAGGGAGGGGGTTTCAATTTACGATATAATTATAATGCCAAACTAGACACTTATTTTGTGGTTACTCTGTATGATGTCGAAATATAATATTTTGACTTCATTAGAGATTTTATGACATCATAAGAAATTTATTTTTGTTCTGAACACATTTTTGGGGTGAAGTTGGTTTCTTACCCAACCTCATATTCTAATAACCCCTTTTAAAAGTAGTTTTTCTTTACCGTGTCTCATATTCTGATCACACTTTTTTTTTGAAAAATGGGGTTCAAATGTGAGGGGAACACTTTTTTCCCATTTCAGGGGTAAAAATGAGTGGGGACTTTTTTTTCACTTTCAGGAGTTAAAAGTGAGGGGTACATATTTTTCCATTTTAGAGGCCAAAATTGAGGGGGAACTTTTTTTAGGGGTCAAAATTGAAGGTAAACTTTTTCTTTTACTTTTTAGTGGTCAAAACTGGGGAGGACTTTTCTTTACCTTTTAGGGGTCAAATTTGAGGAAATCTTTTTTTCTTTTTAGGGCTCAAAATTGAGGGGATTTAAAAAATCTTTTTTAAGGGTCAAAAGTGTGGGGAAACCTTTCTTTCTTTTTAGAGGTCAAAAGTGAGAGGAAACTTTTTTCCTTTTTGGGGAAAATACTAATTATAGAGCAGTTTCCTTTATTTATTCATTTATTTATTTATTTATTTGCAAATAATTATAACATTCATTCGATACAAAGGAAGTGACTTTACATCGAGCTTAGTGGAAGCGGCCTTTAAGCGAGTTTAAATAGACAGCCAAATGTTTAATTTAAAGCAGTTGTACTTCATATCTGTTACATGTGATAGTAAATGACGACGTCATGTTGAGGTATCTAATTTTACTTACAGCGGTAAAGCAAGCAATTCTGTGGGACTTTTTCTGTTGGGACGAATGAACCCGGGCTTTATGACTAAGGCGTGCAACTTAGAGATGTTGTCTGCTTGGCGATTAGAATCCTTACTTCAAATTCCCCTAGGAGGATGAAAATTGTGATTTCAGTCCCTGGCGAATAATAATTCTTACTCATAGCACTTGCAAAATCTTTTTACAAAGGCATCATGAAAATGTATGAACGGGCAGGACAATGGCTTTTACATTTGGATACAGCGTGACTAAGAAAAACAGTAGGCAGACCCGATGAATATAATCAAAGACAGCTAGAAGCACGTAACAGATATGCATTATTGGGGGAAAGCGGATCTTTGTTTTAATGTTTGACAAAAAAAATATATATATAAAAAAATGAAAAAGAAAACAGCCACAGATAAGCAGACAATCCAGAAATATCAGGTCGACTGGTAAATCAGGTTTGGATTTTAAAAAAGAAGCTGACGGGGAGCCTTGTTTGAGTAAGTAATCAAAGTAGAAGGTATTTCGCCCCAACAATGTGTCTCACCCACTCAAAAGCCAAACTGATTTTGAAGCTAAAAAAAAGACCGGTCAAGCCAGGTTGTCGAATGGCAGAAAAATTAGCTCCCATCCCCTACAAGTTGTTTGTTGAGTTTAATTAGACTGATAAGAATTTTGTAAGCAAATAACGAATAAAACTTGAAGCAGTAATGACAAAGTAAATCAGCAGTATTCAAACCTTATTCTAAAATGATGTGTAAAGACATAAATAACTTTACACTGAATCACTTAATAATTGCAAAATTCCTAATACAAATACATTGACGTATTTTTCCAAGTTAACAAACAAGCTAATTACAATTTATATTTGAATTCCTTAGACGAAGTATTGTTTTTATTCAATGATTTTCGGACTAGCCTTCATTGAATAATAAGTCAATTTAAAAATTTAAAAAACGATGATTTTTGGTAGCATTAGGTTTTTATGTACTTAACTGGTTGCCAAAGAGACATGTCAATTCTTCCACTGAGCCAAACCTTACATTGTTGAACAAAAGTTTATTTCAGTCGAGCTGCTAATATGAATATTTCGAGAATGTGTAGCCGATCAAAACTAGATTATCTTTGGTCCTTAATTAAAAACAAAACAATAAAAGTGAAGGTGCGTTGTTTTAGCCAAGCCTCAATGTATACACTGAGAACAATTCAGATAAGATAAACAAGTTGAAACTACGGTCGTCTACTCATTAACCCAGAATTCCAACCGGTACAAGCCGATACTGAAGACACACAGTCTGAAAAAGAATCCAAAATATTCAACTCCAATTATCTTTTAGATGTGTTGAAAAAAACGAACCAAACGCCAAGATTCGACAATTTACACCCTACTCACATACCGTTTTCAATAAAAGCGACATACAAGTAAATTATTTTGTCATATCTCTCATGCCTACCTTTTAAGGTAGGTGTGATGAGTTTCTCTGTCCATACAACGATTCGCACACCTTTCGATCGACGTGCACATACACACACACATACGTACGTATACATAAAGACAACGGCACCTTTTCGCATCTTTCGACCAACACACGAATATTCATAACTACGTACCAACTATCGTAAGAACACTTTTCCTACCTCACTCATACGAACTTACTACTGATTAGAACACTATCCGTCTTTAGTTTTCAACGCTCATGAAAACTTTATCAATCTTTTTACAGCAAACTGTATCGATCTAATCTTGAGCACTTTCTAATAAATATCTCTTGTTAAGTAAATCGCATCTGCACTTTCCATTATGTATGCAACAGTGATTAATGTCTCTCTTATGCATTCACTTTACCACGATTGTAGTGTCGTCAAACTTGCAGAGAACGAAAGGAAAAACAAACATGAAGTCATACACTTTCTATATCTCCAAACCAGCAGTAGTTGACTACAATGACTAGCCAATAGAGATCTTATAACCAGCAGCAGCCACTGTTCCCAAGAAATGACCATAGTTACTACTACTACTTCTAGTCATACGATTGTTTATATTCCTTTCACAAACTAAGTATTAGTATTAAATGTTAATGTGGTAGAGTTAAGTTTTAGGTAATACCAATGGAGTCAGATAGTAATTAACCTAACGAATTACATTGGAACAGCAAAAGGGAACAAACTGAAATCCATCTAGACGACAGCATTACTAAAAATCAGCAAGAATAATGTGGAGATCATAGGCGTATGGGAACTCTTTCCAAGGGGAAGGGGGCAAAAGGCTTGATTTGCCCGAAATTTCCAACAGTTTTGCCCGAATCACACTGATCTGCTCGAAATTTAATACGTTTTGCCCGAATCTTTTTTTGCGGGGGGGGGGGGGGGCTCTTGCTCCCATGCCCCCTGGATCGTACGTCTATGACGAGGAGTGCTGAAGTATTGCTGTTACTTGATATCCACTGGTGCGAGGAATCAATAAGTACAAAATAAAGTGGTAATATAATATACTTCGCTCAATATTTTGAAAAGCATTTGGATGAATATCAACGGCACCTTCCAACTGATACAAGCCGATATGGGAGACACAGAGTCAGACAAAGAGAGGATGATAAAAGAATGGTCTGAATCAGTGGAATTTAATCTGATTTCAATTCTCGAAAAGTTCCTTTGGGTGGTTTTCATATTTTCATTTCATATGTGCATAGTTCAAATGAAGAAACGACTGCATGAAGAATAACGGTGAAGTTGAAGAAGCATATCAGTAGTCTGGGTTTAATATTTGCTGGAGGGATGAGCTGGACCGGTGACACTTTCTACCACAAATTCTGCTAAAAAACGGATACCTTGATTTCAGAACAGGCTTAAAAACTCCTTTTTCATCCAGTCAATCAAGTACAATATCCATAAGTCGTAACAAAATTTTATTCGAATTTGAAAGACATTTTAGTTCCCCTTCAATACGAAGGATTTTCATTTTCACCTCCGTACAATTCTAATCAATGCATTGTTTCGCCTTTTCATAAGAGATATCGATCGTATCTCTTTGATTAGTTTATTGAATCGATTCATGGTTTAATTAAAGCATGGCATACTTTTCCTTTTCTCTTTGTCTACCACTGTCGGCCAGCTTTGTCAATATTTATACTGTAGACTACCCAAATACGTTTTGTTATTGCAATTCTGTTTCTATGGAAGCATGTCAATCTGCAATTTTATCTTACTTAATTGTTAATGTTTAAAAGTAAGAATAACTGTCTCGGGCGTATGGGAACCTTTTGGTTAAGGGGAGGGAGCAGAGGTCTTGCACGAAATCTTACAAAGATTAAAAGCACAAGTACTTATTGACAATAAAAAAATGTCTTTTCATCAATCGACGATACACAGTTAGTACAAATCATACAACATCCAACTTAGAAGAAATATTGTTTTCTGCCTTTCTTGGCTGCAAAATATTAATTGCCCAAATTTTCCCCACTGTTTTGCCCGAATCGTTTTTTTTTTGTTTTTTTTTTGGGGGGGGGGGGGTAGTTGAACACCCCCCCCTCGTACTCCTATGATAATAGTACTCAAGGAATCTTTTATTTTACGTTAAGGATATAGTATTTTACCTGCTTGCTTATTCGGTAATAAAAATGCATAATATGACATGATCTGAGCGATAGTTAACAAACTGGTCTTACTGCCCATTCCCAAGTGTAGTGAGTTCGTTCCCACTGGGTGCTCTAGCATTAGGGTCCTGTACTAGGCCAATCTAAGCTTAATAAAAATGCAGTCTTAAAGCTTGAAATAATTTTGCCAGTAGGACTCTCGAGGCTAGCTGAGGTAGTTGTGTATTTACCACCAGTATAGGAGGTCGGTGTTCGAGCGCAAGTAAAAACCGGCATTTCGAATGCTTATTCCCAAGGCAGACAGCCCCTACCTATTTGGAAGATTGGCGCAACACAATCTTCCTATCACTATTTTCCCGCATTTGACCGTGTGCAGCCTAAAACTAAGCTTGGTATATATCAATATTTCTTGCGGTATTCTTGCTTGCCACGTTTTCATTGGTTTGGATTAAATATATTCACACTTGAGCGAACGACATATGTGTGTACGTTCTCTAATCCAAGTGGACTGAAAACCGAGCGAGCTTTTGCTCTACTTTTTATTCAATCTTCATTGACACGTGTCTTCAGCTTTTATAAACATTACAATGCAAGAAGAAGACTTCTAATGAAAGACTAGTGACATTTACTCAGTAGGAATGTGAGAACACAATTTATGCCTCATATAGTAATGGAAAATCATACAAATTACATTCCCGCATAATTTGCTGAGTGACCCTTTTTCTCTCTCCCCCCTCTCTCTATATATTATGCCGATGCCGGGCTGATATGAGTTCCCAATTAATAAAAGTCTTTATAATTATCAT